>JAVJIF010033409.1:0-200911 GCA_038442645.1 Agave tequilana
TGATTGCATTTTGTGGTCCTACCATTCTATGGACGAGAAATTGGTAAGGGATTTTTGGAGGAAAGAGTGGACTCAAGTCCACTTAGGATTTTTAGCAAACCCTCAGCTATCAACGGGTTTGACATGCCTTTACCAACTACCGTTTGAGTTGGGCTAGCCATGCTATTCCCCTCAGCATGATGAGTTGTCGAGGATTTATGTTGGGCTTAAAGGCCAACATTTTCCTCTATCCTTAGCGTCGGAGGCGCCGATGTTTGATCAGAGGTGTACTTTTAACTTGATCAGAGGAAGAGTACTATTAAGGGTAGTATTTCTTCAAGAATTGCCATTGATCGGTATCATGAGTGTATCGCCATTTGAAGTTATGAGGCGATATGACCCATTTGAGTAGACTGACTCTATCACAAATGGTCCTTCCCATTGGGTTGAAATTTTCCTTTTGTCTTGTGCGTCATGACCATAGGTCTTCGGACGGCTAAGACAAGGTCGCCTTTTTGAAAGTTCGCACTTTAACTTTCTTGTTGAAGCTCTGGTGATTCGAGCCTGGTAGAGCTCGATTTGCTGTTGGGCTTGCAGACGCTTGTCGTCTAAGGCCTCCAGTTCCTGGAGTCGCTGTCGATACTTCTCCTCGGTCGTCATCTCCGCTGTCAAGGCGACGCGTAGAGATGGATTCTGGATCTCCAGGGGAAGCACGGCTTCACATCCGTATACCAAGGAAACGGCGTGGCCTTAGTCGGGGTTCGCACAGTGTGCGATAAGCCCCATAAGCATTCACCCAACTTGTCGTCCCAATCTCGTTGACTTTTCGAGACGAACTTTTTAAGAGCTTGCCAATAGTCTTATTGAAGGCTTCTGCAAGACCGTTAGCAGCAGGATAGTATGCGTTGAGGACACACTCTGGATTCTGAACTTCGCGCAGAATCTCTCGGAAAGCCTGGCTGATGAACTGGGTCCATTGTCATGGATGATACGCCGAGGCACACCGAAGCGGTAAATAACGTGAGTTTCACGAACTTGATCACGTTAGAAGATGTTACCTCTTTCAAAGGGATAGCTTCGGCCCACTTTGAGAAGTAATCGGTTATCGCTAGAATGAACCGATGTCCTTTCGATGATGGTGGGCTGATAGGGCCAACCACGTCCATCCCCACATTTCAAACGGCCAAGTAGAGGTCGTAGGAGTGGAGGTACCCTGGTGCTTGATGGATGAAATCGCCGTGTATTTGGCAGGCGTGACATCTCTTAGCATAAGCGACAGCATCGGCGATCATCTTGGGCCAATAGTAACCTAACCTTTGGAGTCGATGTGCCAATTTGGGGCCAGGTGATGAGCCCACAAGTACCATCGTGGGCTTCTTTCAATACTCCTTGGGTTCTTTTGATGAGAGGCATCGGAGCAGGATCCGTCATGCGATCGACGATACAATGTCGCGAAATCGCATTATAGTAGAATTTGGGGGCTTTTCTTCGGATGGCAGCCGCCTCCCTGGTGTCCTCAGGCAGGATGCCGTACAAGACATAGTCGAGTAGGGAATCGCCAGTCTTTAAGCTCTAGACCGGTTGACACCTCAAGTGTTTCCTTGTCGTGATGATCTCCCGTTGACCCTAGGCAGTCTCCGAGTGAAATTTTTGGACAGTACAGGTCGTGGCTATAGACGAATACTTTCTCCATTACTCCAGCTGGAAGGGCTAAGGAGGCAGCAAGGGATGCAAGTGCATCTGCATGCGCATTTTGCCTGCGCGGTACATGGTCGATGTAGAAGTTTGAAAACCTCTCGGCCATGTGGATTGTCGCATTGTAATAGGGTACTAGATCTTCATGTCTGACCTCATACTCTCCGCGAACTTGGCTGACGATGAGTTTAGAATCACCGTACGCCTTGAGATTTTTAACGCCAATCTCATCGGCGAATTGCATCCCAATCAAAAGAGCGTTGTATTCCGCCACATTGTTGGAGCAGGGCTCGGTCAGTGAGACAGCTCGGGGAATCACATAATTTTGTGGGGAGACGAGTACCACTCCTACCCCCGCTACTATGCGTCCCTTTGGGCTTGTCCTTGATGCACCGTCGAAGAAAGTTGCCATACTTGACTTTCGAACAACGTCTGAGTCAGGCAGACTTCGGCGGCCTCGTCTGGGAGATCCTCATAGAGCTTGGCTGCCCTCGGATCTGGGTGTTCAGCTAAGAAGTCCGCCACCGCTTGTCCCTTAATAGCCTTTTGTGGCAGAAAATGCATCTCATATTGTGATAGCAATATGGCCCATTTTGCCAGCCGGCCATTTAGTGAAGAAGGCTTTGTCATAAGTAACCTCAAAGGATTGACTTTTGATATGACATTTATAGTCTGGCCTACCAAATAGTGTCGCATTTTCTGAATGGCGGAACAAGTGCCAAACATTCCTTCTCGATCGGGTTGTACCGATGTTCGGCTCCAATCATTGTTCTACTCAGATAGTAGATTGCCTGTTCTCGTCCTTGTTCATCATTCTGAGCTAGTAGAGCTCCCAGGGAATGATCCATTGCTCGGACGTACATCAGGAAAGGCTTTCCGGACACCGGAGCTGCAAGAACTGGTGGTTGGGTGAGGTAGTGTTTGATCTCCTCAAATGCTTTTTGACAAGCGTCGTCCCAAATGAATGAAACACCCTTTTTCATCAGCTTGGCGAAGGGTGGCATCTCCCGGAAAGGTTTGATATGAACCTGCGGATGTACGCCAATCGTCCTTGTAATCCCCTGAGCTCTTTGAGGCTTCTGGGGGGTTGCATCTCTTGGATAGCGCGGACTTTCTCTGGATCAAATGGATTCCTGTGGAAGTCACAACAAATCCTAGGAATTTGCCACTGGCTACCCCAGGAAGGATTGGTGGGGTTCATCTTCAATTGATGAGCCCGCATGATGTCGAAGACCACTTTCAGGTCTGCTATGTGATCACCTTTAGTGCGACTTTTCACCGCGATGTCATCGACATAGCATTCCACCGTTTTCCGTATTTGCTGATGGAAAATGGCGTTCATGGCCCTTTGGTATGTTGCCCCTGCATTTTTCAGTCCGAAGGGCATGACGGTGTAGCAATATACCCCTAAAGGAGTCCTGAAGGAGGTATGCTTTTCGTCATCGGGATACATCTTGATTTGATTATATCCTGAGAACCCGTCCATAAAGGACATTCGCTCGAATCCACAAGTATTGTCAATCATGACATCTGTGATTGGCAATGGGAATTCGTCTTTGGGGCAGGCCTCGTTTAGATCACGGAAGTCGATGCAGATCCGGATCTTCCATTCTTCTTGGCGACGGGGACGATGTTGGCTACCCAGTCGGGATGTTGTTCTTCCCGGATGAAGCCAGAATCGATGAGCTTTCTAACTTCTGATTGAATTGCTTCCATTATTTCGGGACGGAACCGTCGCTGCTGTTGTTTGACAGGTTTTACGTCCGAATTGATGTTGAGGCGGTGCATAGCCATTTGTGGATCAAGCCCTGGCATGTCCTCATAGTTCCAGGCGAAGACATCTATATACTCTTGTACAAGAGATATTAGATCCTTCTTCTCTGGAGGCGACAGGCCGTCACTTATGAAGATGGGCTGGTGTGGCCTCATCTCCTAGGTTGATCTGAACAACCTTGTCATCTGTGGTGGCTCACGCTGTTCAAAGCGATATCCCAAAGAGCATTCAAGTGTTTGATCCAAGGATCTGTATCTGGTTGGATCATTTCTTCATCTTCATCTTCCAGATGGCCTGTTGAAACCATGTTTACTGAAAGCCCTTTGAAGATGTTGCCGACACTGACATCTGACTCCCACGATGACGTGTCTGAAGAGCAATCGTGACTTGACGACTCTCGAGAATCAGAGGCTGATGGGACTGGAGTTGATACATAGCCCAACCCCTGCGCGTCCGATGATAATAATCGGGGGCCTTCCCTTTGGCACAAAGGATCGAAGTAGCGTCCTCCTTCCTTTGCCGAAGTTCAACCGGGCTTGTTGATTAGATCGTACCCCATTTGCTTCATTATTCTGAGCGCTTTCGATTCATAATGGTCGAGCTGAGGGGATTCCTCCTCGCTTTCTGATTCTTCGCGGGGCATCGGTTCAGACGAGATTCGCCCGAAAAGTATTGGTCTTTGGCCTTTTCGTCTTGCCGGAACCAAGAATATAGATTCTTGCGCATCGCCATTATCCTGGTATGTCCCGAAAGATGATTTTACTGGTACATGCAATGATGTCAAAGCATCCATTGCCGACCAGATGTCATCGTCTACGTCGGTAGTAGTATCCGACGGTATTGAATCGGATGCACACGCAGAAAAATATTCAAAGTCTAGACTTTCATTAATATACCAACCGCCTGCATCGTCGGTGGTATTATCAACATCGAGCTTATTAGTGCTCTTTACAAGTGGTTCTAACTCCCACAGGCACTTTCTTGCTCGGGCTCAGTGTCAGCCTCATTACCAGAGTCTGGCGCCTCCAGTTGCGGGGTTTCATCCACCGGATCCTGATATAAAAGGGAATCCGTGAAATAATTCTCGACTCCCTTGAACGGATACCTTTCGGCAACCAACGTTTGCACCTTCCCACTCGCGTCAATGTATTTCATGACTTGGTGAAGAGTGGAGGGAACGATGGAGTTGCGGTGGATCCATGGTCGTCCCAGCAGCAGATTGTAAGAAGTGTCGGCATCGATGACGTAGCATGTCACCTCCGACTTGAGGCTCCCAATCTGGCACTTGAGCTTGATCTTCCCCATCGGACGGGTGCCGTTGGCATTGAACCCGTAGATGGTCGTCTGTGTAGGGCTCAGACGGTGGGTAGGGATGCCGAGGTGTTGCATGACTCGGCGGGGCATAATGCTCAATGCGGACCCTGGATCTACCTGAATGCGGTTCACCTCAGATGATCCGATGTAACCTGTGAAGTACAGGGGTCGATCATGCTTCCCTTTACCTGCATATCATCTGCCGTGAAGGTGATGCAGGGGGCATTCTGGGAAGCGTGGAGGCAATCCTCTACATCTTCCTCCTTCGGCACCTGGGTCATGAAGACCTCAGCATTTGCCAGAGCTTCTTGCAGAGCTTCCCTGGTCGACTTTGATAGTCTAAGAAGTTCATACAAGGTAATGCGTGCCGGAATGTTGGCCAGCTGAGCCAGGACATCAAAGCGGTAAGGTGCCGAAGACCCTTCCGCGATGCCTCTTTGAAGGGCTCGAGAGAATCGAGTCTCCTTCTGCTTCTCCACAGGTGGCTTCGTGGAGGGCCTAGTTGGCTCTGCAGCCGGTTGCGGAGGGTTTACCGCCACTTCGCCGTACTGCTTCAAGTAGGGTTGACCCGAACGAGTTCCCGTCGTTGGTTGGTTGGGCTCTGCGGCCAAGACTATCGTTTCCTCCTCTGAGTCGGTCAGTGAGGGAACATCATCCTCTGCTTCTCGGGAGGAGGCACATACCACATGGCAGGACGAAGCTTTTGCCTTGCCTTTGGACTTCCTGTTGGTCACAGTAGTCCACTGCTGTTCGTTGACGAGGTCAGGGTGGACCCACATGGTTCCCCCTGAGGTGTAGGGACGGCTACCAAGCCCTTCTCCTGTTGCTGGTGAGGGTCTGTGTTGACCACTCTTAATTCTCCCCTTGGAATAGGAGTTACCCCCGCAGGCGCTGGAGGTTGTCTCCCGAACTGGAGAACCGACGTCACATTGGCCGTCACCTTCTTCTGCTCTGGTCGGAGTTTTAACACCTCCGCGTCAATCAGAGCCTGAAGAATGTCCTTGAAGACGTAGCAGCTTTTGGTAGGATGTCCCAACATCCTGTGGTACATGCAGTAGTTGGGATTGTCGGTCTTGCCGACTTCCTCCGGCGCCTAATTTCAGGGAGCTTCAGTCGATTGCTCTTGTTGAGTAGCTTGAAGAGCGAATCGACGTGTTCCTCCTTGAAGGAATACTGCTTGTTAGGGCGTGGCTGGCTTGAAGAGCCACTTGCCCTGCCCTGTTTGAGGTTTGGTGGGAGATTTGGTCTCCGTCGCCAAATTATCCTTCCGCTTCGTCTGGAGGGAGGTGTCTGGTGCCGGTGCACGCCTTGTCGACCTTTCCGCCGCAACTTGCCTTCCTCTGCCCTGACACGGGCAACAATCTCTCAGCCTGTTCACCTTGTTGGACTAACTGCTTCCAGGTGCGGCTTTCAGTAACTCCTATTTGAGCAAGGAGTGAGGTTTGGAGATTGTGGCGGCATGTTTCCACCAGGGTGGCCTGGGTCATACCGCTTGGGCACCGGAGTGCCGTGTTCCGAAATCTTTCCACGAAAGATTTGACGGACTCCCCTTTCCGCTGTTTGGTAGCTAAAAGGGTGGGCATCGTGACTTTGGAGTCATCTTCGAAGAAGCGTGTCAAGAACAGCTTCTCTAGATCCCCCAGTTCTTGATAGAACCCTCCGGGAGCTTCATAAACACTCTCAAAAGCCAACCCTTTCAGGTGCGCGATGAACAGTCGCGCCAGGATGGCGTCATTATCTACTACATTCTCGGTCTGGGATTTGAAGTAGTAGATGTGCTGGTTGGGTGACCCCTTCCCGTCGAATGCTTGGAGGGTTGGAGCCTTGAACTTAGGAGGGTATGGAACTAAGTCCCACTCAGCCGGATAGGGCCGGACCACTCCAGCTTCTTGGAGGTCCTTGCGATTGGCAAGGGCCTCGAGGCGTCGTTCCAATTGACTCATCCTCTTAGCATGAGTCTTCTCCTGGTCTTGGTCGCTTCTTGCCTGCGACGGGGGCTTGGACACATCCGAGGTAGATCGTCGTGTCTCGTCGGAAGGTTCGGAGGGTGGGCTTCCTCCCTTTCTCCCTTTCCCCTTCGGCCGTCTAGGAGGATATCTCGCTCTTCTTCAAGCAATTTCTCAAGCATATGCTTGAGGGAGTCAATGGATCTCTGTTGAGAGGCGATTATATCCATCTGGCGCTTCTGCGTCTGCTCTAAACGCCTGGCCGTCTCCTCAGGAGTGTCTGCCATGTAGGCGGAAGCCTCCTTCTCGACGGAAGAGTTTGAAGCCTGCGACTCCACTACAGCGGAGTGAGAATCACCCATTCTAATGCCGCGGGCTAAGGCATTATAGTCAATTAGGGGAATGGCCCCCGTCCGGGTGCGAGTGTGTTGATACACCCCTTCGGCTCAGAGTCAGATTCCTCTGAGTTGACCATTGGTTGTTTTCCCTTACTTCTGCTAGTCATATTTGCAGTAAGCTCCGGGTATTCACATCTGAAAAGTTCTCCTTCTGTGGGAGCGTCTTCTTTTGGCTGACGGGGGAATCAGGGTCAGCTGTCTGATTAAGGAATGCTGGTGCATGCCTGATCCATAATGGCATCCAGAGAGCATATGGATGAGCTGTTGACAGCAGCATGACGAAGTGGCTTGATTGACACTTCTTTTCCTTGTCAAATAATCCCTCAAATCCGTGGGAGGGGGATTAAAGAGACTGGTCTCGCAACGTCGAAGACGGGAGACAGTCATGTGCTGTTCAGCCGGACGCAGACTTCAGGGACGCGGCTCTCATGACGCGGCTGTATGACGCGCACGCGAGTCTCGCGTTGCTGCTTGATGCGTTTGGGCAGAGTTGCTTGAGAGAGAGCGGGCTGCTGGGCCCCACGCCTACGAGTGCGTACTTCCTGCGTTTGAAAAGACGCGGAGGTTTCACCCTGGCGTTTGATGAGTTGGTCCTCAGAGGACTCAACTTGAGGAGTCTCGCGTTTGGGTCGCCAAACGCGGATCTCACGCACTGGACGAGGTGCGGGCTGGGCATCAGATTGTACGCCGCGTCCACCCCCAGTCAGACAACCAATGGTTCCGACTTGGAGTTGACGCGCGCGTCTCCTCTGTCGACGCTCAGCATTCCGGTTGCGTCGTGGAGGAGGGGAGAAACCAACAACCTCCTGGTTTCAGAACCAAGAGTGTTCACACGCGGGTCTCCTGAGAGACGTTGACGGGGTATTCTGCGCGACGCAGTTGATCGCAGCAGCAGTGGTGCTGGGACCACGCGGGCCTTCTGGGAGGCGTTGGCGCGTGTGTTCTGTGCGACGTGGTTGATCGCAACAGCAGTGCCTGAGATCACGCGGGCCTTCTGGGAGGCGTTGGCGCGTGAACTTGTCTTGGCACAGTGGGCATCGGCACCCAGCAGAGCCTCAGATTGGGCCTTGGGTAGCTTTCAGTTGAGACCTGCGGCAGACGCGGTCTTTGGGCTCTTGGAGCCAGAAGAGAGGTACTCTTCATACTTCGCCTGGTCGAACTCGACAACGAGCGTTTCGACCATCTTCCCCTTACGGAGAACATCATCCTGCGCCACAGCTTGTTCGTCGGTAACAAACAGAGTCCCCAGCGGAGTCGCCATCTCTTGTTTGACACGGAAAAGGGGGGCTGGTGTAAAATTTCCTTGAATCAGATGAAAAATTACAGCCGGCTTAATCTTCCGGTTACAAGGGAGGGAGAATATTGAATCTCGAATTCCCCCTTTGTTTAGTGCTGGGTTCTTCGGTGGCGGTGGAGAGTGAATCTTGTTCTCCGTTGACCAGATGACCATTCTGGACCGTCGAGGGATCTTCTCCTTGGCAGGTAGAGGGAGTAACTTAGCTCCGTCTACCCAAACTCTAGAAGAGGAGGTAGGCGAAGAGCGGCTAGTACTCAGTAAGCTCGCTGAAGGGTCTTCTCTCTCTCTGTCGATGATCTCTCCTTTTTTTTTCTCAGAATCTCCCCTTGCCCGATAATTGTCGTCCCCCTTAATAGTGACGGGACTATTTATAGGGTTTTTAGGGGGTGATCGTGCCCCCTAAAAGTGCTCCACGATGAGGGCAACTTCCCGCTACATGGGCGGTGGATGGCGCCATAATCGGGGTGGTTACAACCAAGGTGGGGGCACCTTGTTGCTGAGACGCGGGCGTTGAGCCAACGCGCCTTGATGCGGAGACGCGGGCGTTGAGCCAACGCGCCTTGATGCTGAGACGCGGGCGTTGAGCCAACGCGCCTTGGTGCTGAGACGCGGGCGTTGAGCCAACGCGCCTTGATGCTGAGACGCGGGCGTTGAGCCAACGCGCCTTGATGCTGAGACGCGGGTATCTCTCGCGTCTTGATTGTCACATTTAGCCTTGCGCCTGGATCTTAGATCTCTGTGTTTGGTGGCTTGTCTTGGTGATTTTAGACAGCCTACAGTACACTCACGAAGACCAACTCCAGATAAGATCAAATCTGGAGCATCAACAGTCCAGTCATGAAGGTGAATTCAGCTAGAGTCCAAAGTATTTCGAAATCCGTTCCAGTTAACTGCGGAATATCGAAAACTTTGGAGGGGGTTCTGTAGGCTGTCTAAAAGTCACTAAAAGACAAGCCAATAAAAGCAGAGTCTCAAGTTCTAGACGCGAGGTATCGACACCCGCGTCTCAGCATCAAGGCGCGAGGTATCGACACCCGCGTCTCAGCATCAAGGCGCGTTGGCTCGACACCCGCGTCTCTCAGCATCAAGGCGCGTTGGCTCGACACCCGCGTCTCAGCATCAAGGCGCGTGGGCTCGACACCCGCGTCTCAGCAACAAGGCGCGTGGGTCTAAACCCGCGCCTCAGTTGTAACCACCCGGATTACGGGGCCAGTCACCGTACAAGTAGCGGAAAGTGGCCCCTCATTGTGGAGCGTTTTCAGGGGGCACGTTCACCCCTGGGACCTCTATAAATAGCCTTGTTTGCATCAACAAACGGGGGGCGGTAAAAAAAGGATCGGGCATCGAAGATCAGGGCAAGATCGGGCATCGACGATCGACAGGGCGACTATCATCACAGGCATCAAAGAGGAGATCATCAACAAAGAGAGAGAGAAGACTCTTCAGCAAGCTTGCTGCGTACCAGCTGCTCTTCGCCTACCTTCTCTTTGAGAGTTTTGGTAGACGGAGCTGTGTTACTCCTTCTACCTGCCGAAGAGAAGATCCCCGAAGGTCCAGACGGTCATCTGGTCAATGGAGAACAAGACTCACTCTCCACCGCCACACGAAGAACCCAGCCTTAAACAAAGGGGGGATTCAAGACTCAACATCCTCCCTCCCTTGTAACTGGAAGGAAAAGTCTGGTTGTAATAGTTTCATTTGATTCAAGGAAATCTTTATACTCATCACTATCTCTTTTTCCGACGCGTACAGGAGCTAGCACGGTGTTTGGACCAAGTCAAGAGGCTTCAAGTGAAGACTTCAAGAAGATGAAGACTTGTGTCTAGGTTTGTTTTTATAAGATTTTGTTTTAGATAAAATGTAAAGGATAGAGTAGTTGGTGAATTGCTCAAGTATTATATACACACACACTCTTGATTTAGTTTGTTTAGAAAAGTATTTTATTTTGGAAAAATATAGTTTTGGTTCTTGGAGTTTCAAGTATCATGTTTTTAACCAAAATCATGTTTAGTACTTAATGTCAAAAACATAGATATTTCACCATGTTTGTGTAGTGGATCATATCCATACACCATATGCTTTAATAGAGTTTAAATATCTTGTTTTTGTATTGGAGAAGTTTTGGAAAAAAACAAAGTTTGGAAAAACAAGTTTTGGAAAATACTGTTTTTAGTTTGAACCAATATTTTCAAGTTATAAAAATAGTTCAAAACATTTGTAACATGCCTTGATTTTGTGCAAGCATGTTTGTTTATTAAAGTATAAATCAAAACTATTTTTGTAGATTTTCTGTAATTTTATGGATTTTATTTGAGCCAAAAAGACAAACTTTTTGATCCCAGTTTTCTGTTTCTGGCTTCAGCAAGTCGACTGTATAGTCGACTAACTCTGAAGTCGGTCGACTGGCTCGGTCGACCGACGTGCACAGACGTGCACGCCTTGACCTGGCAGATGGCCGGTCGACCGACCCAGTCGACCGGAACTGAGAGCAGTGCTCTCTGTTCTTTTCGGTCGACCGGGCGGTCGACTGGAGGCTCCAACAGTCGGATTCTTGACCGTTGGCGGTCGACCGACAGGCCTGACAGACCCCAACGGCTAATTTTTCTTAGCCTATAAATTTGGGGGTTTGGGCATTGTTTTGTAACAAGATTTTGAGTGGACTTTGAGCCAGTTTTTCCTACTTCATTAAAAGAGTTTTCTCACTAAATTGAGAGCTAATACTTCCAATCAAAAGGGGAGTTTATCAAGAGTGTTTGAAAAGAGATTTTCTTGAGTTTTTCACCATAGATTCCATCCTTGTTTTCTCATACAAACACTTGAGCATTCATAGACATACTCATCCTAAAGGAGTGTTGTAGTGAGATTGTTTTAGGTGATCAAAGTGTTGTGATCACCAAGATCTTTCTTTATTCTTTGAGGAGGCGGACAAGTGTGTTCGCGGTGGTTTAGAGTTCGTGTGTGAACTCTTTGGTTTGAGGTGCGGCCTCGACGAGCCAGTGAGCTTGCGGTGTGTACGGGACTAGAGAGTCCGAGGGTTGTAGGTGTTGCGGCACCGAGGAGTGATCCATTGGGATCAAGCATAGTGGAAATCCTTCGTGTGTCGAAGGCGGGGATGTAGAGCAAGTGTGCTCGAACCTCGAAACAAATCCCTTGTGTTTGTGATTGCTCAATCTCTCTCTCTCTCTATCTCCTTGTGTTTATATCTTGCATACTTATATTGTGTTTATTCTTTATATGCTTGATATATATTGTGTGCTCATTGATATACATGCGTGGGACTGTTTGTTAACACTTGTATTCAACCAAGAGAGCCAACGCGGCACCTCAACCCTTATCTAGGGGAATCTAGAGGAGTTTGTCCAGAGCCCTTTACGGGGAATTCGGCAACACTCTTGTGTTATACGTGGTGTTTAGTGTAAGAGTTTTGTTTAGGTCATTATAGTTTTTAATTCCGCATTATTTGGCATTAAGTGACCATTAGATTAGCCATCACCTATTCACCCCCCTCTAGGTGAACTTACATTTTGGATACAGGTGCTACCTATCACGTTTGTCCCAAACGGTAGTGGTTTTCTAGTTTTGAAAAACTAGACAGAGGCTTGGTATCGTTCAGCAATAGACACACATGCCAGATTAAAGGGATAGATACAGTTGGCATCACGTTGTTTGATGGGATGATATAGAGCTGAAGGATGTGAGGTATGTACCTCAATTACATAAGAACTTGATTTCAGTTAGAGCTTTGGAAGCACGGGGTCTAAAGGGGACTCTTGAAGGAGACGTTCTCAAGATGTCTAGTGGCTCGTTGGTAGTTCTGAAGGGCGTTCGACGCAATAACTTATACTACTTGAAGGGTAGTACAGTTACTAGAAATTTGGCAACCTCAGAATATTTAGAAGATGACTCTATCAGGTTATGACAGATGGGCTCAAACAAGTTGGTTTGAACTTCTTGAAAGCATTTAAGAATTATTAGGTGTATCTCTACCTGCAAATTGGAAATTGTGGACATGGTATTCTGGACAAAAAGACGAGGGTGAAATTTGACACCTCAACTCACCGCTCAGAAGGTCTTCTTGATTGTGTTCACGTAGATGTTGGGGTCCTATCAAGACTGCATCACTTGGAGGCTATTGGTACTTTGTCTCTTATATTGATAACTTATCTAGACGTTATTGGGTGTACATCATGAGGCAAAGATTTGAAGTCCTAGATATGTTGGTGAAGTGAAAGAATATAATAGAGAAACAGACTGCTAGGAAGAGTAAGTGCTCAAATTGATAATGCTGGAAAGTACAAGGAACAATTCTTACAATTCAACAGAACAATGGGATTGGTATTAAATTCACAATTAGAAAACATGGGGTCGCTAAGGAGATAAACTTTTTCTTGCTGGAGAAGGTTCGGTGTTTATTGTTTAATGCACAATTAAACAAGTCATTTTAGGTTGAGGTGTTGGAATATGCTAGCCATCTCATAAATAGATTGTCATCTACTGCTATAGGAGATAAAATTATGTTGGATATTTGATCGGGTGGAGCTGCTCAGGACTTTGGTTTGTTGCGAGTTTTTGGATGTCCGGCCTACATCAATGTCAAGAATGGCATGTTAAATTCTCGAGCAAAAAAGTTTGTATTTTTGGTATCAAGAAAAATATGAAAGGTTACAAGCTTTGGGACCTCGAAACAAGAAGATTACGTTGAGTAAGCATATCATGTTTAATAAGACTTCATTGTTGAGGTCTACCGTCTCTTAGCAGGTGGAGAGATTGAAGGCAAGGATGTAACACAATGGGTGGAGGATGATGCTACCCCACTATTTCCAGTTACTTTGATGTTAGTTACGATCTCACCGGATGTGACACCAAGTAAAAAGGTTGAATTGGTTGTAGTGAAAGAACCAAGTTACCAGGTGCTATGTTGTGTTCGGCTCAGATTCAAAAAATCTTCATCGATGTGGAGAATTGTGTGGAGAGAGTATAAATCTTGTTAATAGAGATTTTTTTAACTCATCAGAGAAGATAGCGTAGAGATTGGAGTTCAACGGTGCACACAGAGGCCCAATTATCAGTTGAAGACAGAAAGTCAGTTGACCGGCAATGCACAACGTGCACAAAGGGAAGTACCTGTCGACTGGGTGATCGATTGCACAAAGGAAACAGTGGTAAAGGAGAAGTCCATCGATCGGTCAGTCAACCATAGTACATAAATGACAGTCAAAGAGGAAGAAGATGCTAACAGAAGATGCAAAAATCCTTCCCACGCATTGCACACTGGCATTCTATTCAAATAGGAAATGTCTCAATTTCTATAAGTTTCCATCCATGCTTTGCAGTAAGGAGAATCAAACAAAAGGTAGGACAAGCTGACAATGCATGCCAATTTAAACCTCTACCAACAATTTAATCATCACATCACTTATAAATTAAGCAATAGTTTAGTCAATAATTAATATTAGATGAGGATGTCTGATGGATGATCCTCTATTGTTTTGTTTGTGTGGGACAAGAACAAGGATTGAGCAAGGAAGATCCGCAGGATAAACTAAAAGCATTGGAGAGAGAAAGAGAAGTGGTGCCATGACAAGACGAGCATCGGAATGAGCAACATATATAAAGGACGGAATTGAAGTAAAATAGTCTCAATCTTAATTTTAGTTTAGTTTTTTACACACCTTAGTACTCTCCATCATCAACATAGAGATTTGACAGTAATAATTAATCGAGTGATAGAGTTTTAGATCCATCCACCTTCTATTTTCCATTTCTTTTCTTTCTTTTTTTTCTGGTCATGGGGAAGCAGCGAAGCTGAGTGTGGATTCCTGGTTTCGAGGCGATATGGGGCTGATGAGGACAACTGCCAAAGATAACAGCAACAACAAGAAGAAGAAGAACAATAACACTATGTCTAGTTTTAAGGAGGTGACCATTGGAGTGCTGTCCTTTGAGGTGGCGAGTCTCATGTCGAAAGTCATACACCTTTGGCATTCCCTCGGCGATGATCAGATCGTCATGCTCAAGGACAAGGTCTTCCACATGGACGGCGTCAGAAAGCTCGTCTCTGATGATGAAGATTACCTCTTAATGCTCGCCCTCTTCGAAATCATGGATTCCCTCCGATTTCTTGCCTGCTCCGTCGCTAGGTTGGGCAAGAAATGCACCGATCCAGTGCTCCAACGATTTGACCACGTCTTCGCTAATCTCATCGGCACGATGGATGCCTCTGCACCTGCCGATGTGTTGTTCGGGTTCCAATACACCGGCAAGAAGATGGATCGCAAGGTGAAGAAGATGAAGAGGTTGGTGGCCGCCAGCTCCAACCTGTACCATGAGCTGGAGGTCTTAGCAGAATTTGAGCATGCATTGCGAAGGATGAAGGTTCAGGCTCAAGCTCAGGGTCTGTGTCCTTGGCTGATTTTAAGCACAGGGTTACGAGGCAGAGGCAGGAGGTAAAGTGTCTCCGTAAAATCTCGCTCTGGAACCGCACTTACAATTACACTGTCCGCTTACTGGCTAGATCCCTCTTTACCATTCTTGGAAGAATCACTTGTTTCTTTGAATCTCACTACCACGACACTGCTGCTGCTGCTGCTAGTGTTACTGTTGTTGAGGACAAATGTAGAGCGAGAGGGGTTGCAGGTCAACTATCGCGTTGCCGCTCTGCTGCAGGGCTTATACATTGTTCTGTCCATCCATCATCATCCGACACCCACAACGGTGGGCTCCTGTTACTTCGGTCGTCTGCGCGTAGGCGACAACACTTGTCTCAAACCATTTCATCGTCACTGTCATTGCCGCCGCCACCGCCACCTTGGAAGCACTCTAGCAACTGGAACAAGACCAAGCGGCTAGTCTCCACCAGATCCTTTGGTGGCTGCGTGGTGGGAGGGGGTGATTCACCTCTCTTGCCTAGTTTCATGCCCACTGATGGCGGCCCCGTTGGTGTCCTCGGTGCTTCCAAGAGAATCGAAGAAAATGCCAACAAGGAGTTTTGTTTCCGAAGCAACATTTGCAATTACAAGAAGTTGTTCCTGTCTCTACTTGACTCTCGCCAAAAGCCACTTGAGGCTTTGCCTTCAACCCTTGGCGCTGCTGCTCTAGCTCTGCATTACGCAAACGTCATCATCGTGATTGAGAAGCTCGCAGCGTCTCCCCACTTGATTGGCTCAGATGCGAGAGATGACCTGTACAATATGCTACCAACTAGTATAAGGGATTCCCTCAGAGCAAGGTTGAAGACTCGTGCCAAGAATCTGACTTCATCTTTCTGCAACCCGATTCTTGCAGCAGAGCGGAGCAAAGCTTTAACAAGCACACTGCACTGGCTTGCTCCGCTTGCTCACACATGATTAGATGGCAATCGGACAGAAACTTTGGGCAACAACATTTGGTTTCAAGAGCAAATATTCTTCTCGTGCAAACACTGTATTTTGCAAACAAGCCAAATCAGAAGACGCAATCACAGACCTACTTGTTGGTTTGAACTATTTATGGAGATTCGGAACAGAACTTAATGCAAAAGCTATTACTGAACGTGCAAGCAGCAAACACTGTGACGATCTTTTGGCCTCCGAAGGTTGATTGACCAACATCCATCACGAGATCACATTTGGAAGTGCAATGAGTAATTACTGCAACTTTTTGTAACCTAGGCTCCTAAGGTTTATCAAGATTTCAGTTGAGTTGCAGACTATCACATCAAAATTGTCCATTTTGTTAAAGTATTCCTTCATCCAAAGTAAATTGCATTACAGATGTTTTCATTATGAGATTGTCCTCGTGGGCACATTTTCTTTGAAATTGAATTCAGTCTTTATGTCAAAGGAAATTGGATAATCATCACCAATACTATTTGTGTTTTTGTGATTTGATCAAGGATTAATGATTTTTATAGGAACATTAATTTTTGCAAAGGGTAATAATTGTTGATATCCTGGTGCTTGTCATTCCATTTTGGAATTAACGGTTGTTAGTTCTACTATTTTATGTTCTGCAAGCTGAGACTAAAAGAATGAATGACAATTATATAAGGTTACAGTGTCACTTCCCAAATAATTAATGAATAGTCTCGCATGTGGTATGTTTTAAGAAAGTCTCAAGTGTATCATCGTTTCTGTGAACTCAAGAAGTAGCTAGCATGTTTTAGTGAGGAATTGTCAAAACACTCTATAATAAAGTGTGCTTGAGCGAGATAAATTTGTTGATTGGTGGTCCTTTGAGAAATTTTTGCTCGGGATGTGACAAATGATATAGAGCTAAAACTAGCAGTAATGTGTGGAACTAGTATCTACACCACACAAGTTATGATGGGTGCATTTAGTTACAAGAGATTCTAGGTTTAAACTGTTGGCCCAAAGGCCTATCACTCTAGTTTTGATGATGATCAACTCATGAAGTTATGATTACTAATGATCTTGTGTTTAATTAGTGACAGATTCATTATCAAGATCTTAGTAGGTGTGGAGCTTCAACAAAGGATTTAAAGACAAGTTGGAAGCTAGCACCGGTTGATTCACGAGCCTATGCATCAAGAACACATCTAGAGATGAGCTCGGTGGATTGCATTTGGACCAAGTCAGAAGATGAGAAGCCTTCAAGTGAAGACTTCAAGAAGATGAAGACTTGGGTCTAGGTATAAGATTTTGTTTTGTTTTAGTTAAAAATGTAAAGGATAGATAGTTGGTGGATTGCTCAAGTTATATCACACACACACTCTTGATAAAATTGCTTTCATAAAAGAATTTATGTTTAGAAAAGATTTTCATTTTGGAAAATATCTACTTTGGTTTTTGGTATTTCTCATATACATCTTAACCAAAACCAAGATTTATGATTAAGTCAAAAACATAGATAATTCATCTCTATTGTGTAGTGGATCATATCCATACACACTATGCTTTATAAGTTCAAAATATCTTGTTTTTGTATTTTGTGAAGTTATGGAAAAACGAGTTTTAGAAAAACATATTTTTAGAAAAACAGTTTTTATTTTGATTGAAACTATTTTTGTAGATTTACTGTGAATTTCTGGGATTTTTATTATGTTAAAAAGACCTATTTCAAATCCCTTAACTGTGCACAGACTTGAGCTGGCTGTCAGGCCAGTTCGGTCGACTGGGCGGTCGACCGAATCAAGGTCCGGTCGACCGTGCAGTCGACCGACGTGCACAGACCTGTGCACGTCTGGCAGCACAGTGGTCCGGTCTACCGGACGGTCGACCGCAGCAGAGAGTTCTGCTCTCTGTTTGTTTCGGTCGACCGACCGGTCGACCGGAGGCTCCAACGGTCGGATTTTTGACCGTTGGCGGTCGACCGGCCGGTCGACCGGCAGCTCTGACAGACTCCAACGGCTAGTTTTCTGGCAGCCTATAAATTGGGGTTTTTGTCATTGTTTGAAGAGAAGATTTCCAGTTTTTCCTAGTCTTTTCAGAGAGTTTTCTCCACAAGATTTAAGTGCAAATACTTCCAATCAAAAGGGAAGATTTTATTAAGAGTGTAAAAGTGATTCTTTGTGTTTTTCACCATAGCTTTCATCCTTGTTTTTCTCACACCACACTTAAGCTATCCATTGATTATACATCCTATAGGTGTGTTGTAGTGAGAGTGCTTTAGGTGATCAAAGTGTTGTGATCACCAAAGATCTTTTCTTTGTTCTTTGAGGAGACGGGCAAGTGTGCTCGTTGGTGGTTGGAGTCCGGTTGTGAACTCTTTGGTTTGAGGTGCGGCCTCGGCGAGCTTGTGAAGCTTGCGTGTGTACGGGACTTGGGAGTCCGAGGGATTGTAGGTGTTGCGGCACCGAGGAGAGATCCATTGGGATCTTGCATAGTGGAAACCCTTCGTGTGTCGAAGGCGGGGATGTAGAGCAAGTGTGCTCGAACCTCGAAACAAACCCTTTGTGTTTGCGATTGCTTACTCTATCTCTCTCTCTCTCTCTCTCTCTCTCTTGTCTCTTTTATATCTTGCATTCAATAATTGTCTTTATCATTTACATGCTTGATATACCCTTGTGCTTATATTGTCATACTTGCTTGGGATTGTTGCTAACACTCGTATTCAACCAAGAGAGCCAACGCGGCACCTCAACCCATTCAAGGGGAATCTAGAGGAGCTTGTTCAGAGCCTCGCAAGGGGAATTCGGCAACATTCTTGTGTTATACATAAGTGTTTAATTAAAAGAAGTTTTATTTGGTCATCTTAGTTTTAATTCCGCATTATTTGTTCATAAGTGACCATTAGATTAGCCATCACCTATTCACCCCCCTCTAGGTGATATTTCAATTGGTATCAGAGCTTGGTACTCTGATTTGGGTCTAACAACCTAGAGTTAAAGATCCTCATTTTTAGGCTAATCACAAGATTTGTACACACACCATGGACTTCATGTCACCACCCACCTTTGACATCCTTAACATCAACATTTGGAAGGTTAAGATGTCATTGTACCTCAAGGCCTTAGGCATTCATGTATATCTTGCTACTACTAATGATTCATATTTTAATAATAGCAAGTACTTTGAGGCTAATGCAAAAGCCCTTCATGCTATCAAGTCAACCCTAAATGATGATTATTTATCTAGGGTTTCTAATGTTGAATCGGCTTTTGTAGTATGGAACATCATCACCTCCCTCGGCGAAAAAGATCTATACTATGCGGGGAGTGACTCGGACGTTGGAAGCGACACCTCTAACAAGTGCTACATGGTCCAAGGGGATAACCCCCTTGAGGTAAACTCCGAATCCGATGATGAGGACATGTCATATGAAGAGCTTTCTACATTTTGTCAATTATTGCTTGAAAGACATGATATGATTAAAAAGGAAATAAAAATTTGAAAAAGGACATTGCTTGCATGCATATAGAACATGATTCTTTTAGAGATAACATTGCATGCTTAGAAAAAGATAACAAAAATTTGAAAAAGAATTTTGATGCCATGCTTAAAGGAAAAGATTCATTAGAAATAAAATGGCATGCTTAGAAAAAGAAAATGAGTTTTTGAAAAATGAAAATGTCTCCCGTATGTCTAAATTGAATGATTTATGTGAAGGGAACACTATTTTGAAAAATAAGGTTGATATGGTGGAAAAACAAAAGGAAGTTATTTTGCAAGAAAATAATTCTTTAAAAAGAAAATTTGTTGAAAAAGAAAAGGATAATGTTTTTCAAAAGAAAAAGAAAATTGACTCTTCATCTCATCATGCTTTTCATGCCACCACTAATGAGATTAAGAATTTGAAAAATAAAATGAATAATTTGAGTTCAACTTTGAACTCTTGTGCATTCAATCATTCTAAGTTGGAATCTTGTTTCAAAAGAAACATGTTCCCCATGCTCAATGCACATACACATCATGCTCATGCTTATGTTGCACATCACGATCACAATCACACTCATAAGCATCATGATAGGGTGTACACTTGTACACATTGTGGTCGCAAAGGCCATTTAGCAAAATATTGTTTTGATAAGAAACCTCATTTATATTTTGCTAAGTATAAAAGATTTTGGGATCCTTGCAATAAAGCTAACCCCAAAGGACCCAATAAAGTATGGGTACCAAAACCCCCACCCTTTGATTTTGATGTAGGTGAGGGCTCTCACAAAACGTGAGAGGATTGGTGCCTTGATAGCGGATGCAATGGACATGATGGACAAACTTTTAGATGTATTGCTATCAAGGAAATTTTGGTGGGAAAGACCACCATGCTATGGAGCTTTGGAATTGGTAACAATTTCTAAACTCCTACCTTTTATGTACATGCTTTTACTTATGTCTTATTCATAAGCATGTTCATGATTTTATTTGATTTGTGCTTCATGTGGTATTTACATGCTTAGATGTAGAATGTATCAAACTTGCTTTTATACATATATAAATAGTGAACTACAATTGACTCATATATATTTTGAACTTCATGCTCACTTGTATCCATTATATGCATATGTATAGACTAGTTTTGATGATTCTCCGTTATACATGTTTTACCTATTTTATGTTCCACTTCATGTATATGCATGTTTAATTCAAATCTAATAAATATACATGTATACCCGTGAGTCTCTTGCCTTCATGCAAATACATTTGATAGACTCTTTTAATATTTGGGATATGTATGTGTATTGTTAGGATTGGATAAATCATACATATACCTAGAAGTTTGTTGATTTTATGAAAAATGATTTTGAATTGAATTGTTAAAATTGTGTCTTATGAGCTTCTTTGTCTATTTTCATAAAAATGCTATTTACATGATCATTTAACACTCACACTTTTGTTAAAAATTATTTTGAGCTTTATAGATCATGAGTGATTAAATTTTTATGTATCTAGTTATGTTTATGAAAAACATAAGATTTGATATATTTGAAGGATCTTTAACTAGTTTTTCAAAAACAATTTATACTAGTTATTTATTCTTCAAATAGTTTTTAAGATTCCCACATGATTCTATTTTTCTAATAGATTTGATGCTTCATGTATTGAATATTAGTTTAAATGTTAGTTTTTATCAACACTAGGATTTATACTTGTACATATCATGGGCCACAAATAAATCTATTTATATTTGTGCTTGAATGCTTATTTGAACCCATGAAATGTGCTTGTATTGCTTAGTTTTGATGATACATACATCTTAAACTTGTATTCGCCGTTTGGATTTGTATTATGATCATGTGCTTTTATTTCATGTATATGTTTATTTTGCCAAACTTTAAGATATACATGTATACCTTTTGAGTCATTTGCCTTTATTGCAAATCTACTTATATGGACTCAATTATGTTTTAGGGATATGTATGTATGCTTATTGTGTTGTCAAAATATACATATACCTTGAAATATAAATTTTGGTGTAATAATAAAATTTTTTTTTTTTAATGATTTTCATGTTTTCAAAATTTATGATAATTTGTGATGATTTCATGTTTTCTTATTTAAAGGAATATTGAGCTTTATTGACATTTTCATGATACCATGTTCCACATAACACTAGTGCACTCACCTCTTTTGAAAATTTTATGGACTTCATGGATATTAGAGTGTTTTTAGTGTCATGTGATTTACTTGTGTTTCATGAAAAACATTTTTCTAGTGCAAATTCTTCATTTGGTAGAGTTTTTCAAACTAAACTTATTTTCAAATCTATCTTTTGAAAACCCCTACCATCTATGGGAGGATGGATGGGCGATTATGCTCAAGTATGCTTAATAGTGAAAATCATTTTAATCTTGAACATGATTGGGAGGTATAGGTTATGAGATATACACTTGATTTTATTGTTATGTCAATTGGTATCATTGAATCGTTTCAATTGGTATCAATATGAACTTATTTTGTATATACTCATATTTTGTCTCTTATATATATGTATGTATCTACTTAAATTGGTATACTCTTTTCATACATATATATGATTGTTGTGTGCTTGTATTAAAATGGATTTATATTTAAAGCACAATAGTTGTTAATGCTAAGCTTACTTCAAATCTTATTTATTTTCAAGCTTATGCATTGTATTTCAAAATTGGTATCAAAATTCAAAATTTGATTGTCCTACATTTGGTACCTTAAAAGAAAATTGTGTATTTTAAGATATTTCAAAATTTGTTTTCATAAGAAAAGTTCAAAATTTTAATTTGTATTGCCTATATGCAAGGAGAGTTTAACATCTCTTCTACATATAGATTCATGTTGAGTATATTATAAATTGAAGAGCTTGACAACTCTTCTTTATATGATATACGTGTGTAGGGGGAGCTTCACTTCTCCTCTTATGCATTACATAATATGTGTTATGTGAATTGGGGCTTATCATCCCTTCTTCATGTAATGCATATGTGTAGGGAAGTTAACTTAGCGTCTTCCTCTTCATGAATGTATATCGCATATAACCATTTTTTGATTGATTTGTATTACCCCTCCTTGATTTCCTTGTTTTTGACAAAAAGGGGGAGAAAAATTTATTTGATTTGATTTTACTTTGAACCCTTTGTTGATGATTGACAAAAAGGGGGAGAAGTATTTGAGTATATATGCATGTTTTCATTGCTTAAGGGGGAGTAGTTAGTATTTGTCTTCCTTATTATTTGTGCATATATGTTTTTGTTTGCAAATAGGGAGAAAAAGATTTATTTTGTTTCATCTCCATCATTTGCATACATATTTATGAGCCTCATTGTCATATATTATTATTTATTTGGTATGCATGAGTTAAGGGGAGCTTTCTTGAAGCTTTACTTTAATCCATGCATATATAACTCCATGAGTTTTGTCATCATCAAAAAGGGGAGATTGTTGGCCCAAAGGCCTATCACTCTAGTTTTGATGATGATCAGCTCATGAAGTTATGATTACTAATGATCTTGTGTTTAATTAGTGACAGATTCATTATCAAGATCTTAGTAGGTATGGAGCTTCAACAAAGGATTTAAAGACAAGTTGGAAGCTAGCACCGGTTGATTCACGAGCCTATACATCAAGAACACATCTAGAGATGAGCTCGGTGGATTGCATTTGGACCAAGTCAAGAAGATGAGAAGCCTTCAAGTGAAGACTTCAAGAAGATGAAGACTTGGGTCTAGGTATAAGATTTTGTTTTGTTTTAGTTAAAAATGTAAAGGATAGATAGTTGGTGGATTGCTCAAGTTATATCACACACACACTCTCGATAAAATTGTTTTCATAAAAGAATTTTATGTTTAGAAAAGATTTTTCATTTTGAAAAATATCTACTTTGGTTTTTGGTATTTCTCATATACATCTTAACCAAAACCAAGATTTATGATTAAGTCAAAAACATAGATAATTCATCTCTATTGTGTAGTGGATCATATCCATACACACTATGCTTTATAAGTTCAAAATATCTTGTTTTTGTATTTTGTGAAGTTATGGAAAAACGAGTTTTAGAAAAACATATTTTTAGAAAAACAGTTTTTATTTTGATTGAAACTATTTTTGTAGATTTACTGTGAATTTCTGGGATTTTTATTATGTTAAAAAGACCTATTTCAAATCCCTTAACTGTGCACAGACTTGAGCTGGCTGTCAGGCCAGTTCGGTCGACTGGGCGGTCGACCGAATCAAGGTCCGGTCGACCGTGCAGTCGACCGACGTGCACAGACCTGTGCACGTCTGGCAGCACAGTGGTCCGGTCTACCGGACGGTCGACCGCAGCAGAGAGTTCTGCTCTCTGTTTGTTTCGGTCGACCGACGGTCGACCGGAGGCTCCAACGGTCGGATTTTTGACCGTTGGCGGTCGACCGGCCGGTCGACCGGCAGCTCTGACAGACTCCAACGGCTAGTTTTCTGGCAGCCTATAAATTGGGGTTTTTGTCATTGTTTGAAGAGAAGATTTCCAGTTTTTCCTAGTCTTTTCAGAGAGTTTCTCCACAAGATTTAAGTGCAAATACTTCCAATCAAAAGGGAAGATTTTATTAAGAGTGTAAAAGTGATTCTTTGTGTTTTCACCATAGCTTTCATCCTTGTTTTTCTCACACCACACTTAAGCTATCCATTGATTATACATCCTATAGGTGTGTTGTAGTGAGAGTGCTTTAGGTGATCAAAGTGTTGTGATCACCAAAGATCTTTTCTTTGTTCTTTGAGGAGACGGGCAAGTGTGCTCGTTGGTGGTTGGAGTTCGGTTGTGAACTCTTTGGTTTGAGGTGCGGCCTCGGCGAGCTTGTGAAGCTTGCGTGTGTACGGGACTTGGGAGTCCGAGGGATTGTAGGTGTTGCGGCACCGAGGAGAGATCCATTGGGATCTTGTATAGTGGAAACCTTCGTATGTCGAAGGCGGGGATGTAGAGCAAGTGTGCTCGAACCTCGAAACAAACCCTTTGTGTTTGCGATTGCTTACTCTATCTCTCTCTCTCTCTCTCTCTCTCTCTCTCTCTTTGTCTCTTTATATCTTGCATTCAATAATTGTCTTTATCATTTACATGCTTGATATACCCTTGTGCTTATATAGTCATACTTGCTTGGGATTGTTGCTAACACTTGTATTCAACCAAGAGAGCCAACGCGGCACCTCAACCCATTCAAGGGGAATCTAGAGGAGCTTGTCCAGAGCCTCGCAAGGGGAATTCGGCAACACTCTTGTGTTATACATAAGTGTTTAATTAAAAGAAGTTTTATTTGGTCATCTTAGTTTTAATTCCACATTATTTGTTCATAAGTGACCATTAGATTAGCCATCACCTATTCACCCCCCCTCTAGGTGATATTTCATAAACTTTACAATTATTAAATTTATCATCATTTTATTTATTTTCTATGTAATGTTATTTATTTTTTTATTTCAGAGAAGAAGTAAAATAAATTGTTAACTTGATATATATTGTTAGCTCATGATCCAACAACTTAAGCTTTCGAGTAATAGGGCTTCATGAGCGAATAGCTTGAGTTTTTAGGTAGACATTAGTATTGTTAGGATTATAACTGGAATATGTCGTGAAGGTAGACGAAACTCCAGAGATCAAAAAACGGAATGCACAAGGAGGTGTGCACAATATTAATCGACTTATACTTGGTATAGTTGACTAATGATAAGAATTAATCGACTTATACTTTGTATGGTCAACTCGTCTTGCAAACAGAGAGTAAGGGTCTCGAAATTTTGACAGATTAGTCGACTTATACTCATGTATAGTCAACTAATAGATATGACTAGTCGACTTATACATTGGTATAATTGACTAATATCGGATTGGCCTTCAATAAATGATCGGGGCGGAACTAGACTCAAAAGTGTTTTATTATGAAATCGATGTAAAAGCTCGAATGTGCTAATGTACCCTCGATACTTCCGTTATAGCATTGGCTCAACGGGTCGAATCCACAGGGAAGGGAGGCGATAGAAGCATTGACAGTTTCTATTCACGTTATTTGTTAACAATTCTTCTTTGTTGAAAGAATGAAAAATAGAATGAAAAGAAAATAAAAGGAAATACAGAATGTGGTAGGTGAGAAGAGCGATGAAAACGTCGATGTAAAAACCAAATAGAAGAGTGGTTTGGAAAACAAAGTAGAAAAGGAGATGAAACAAGGTTGAACTAAGAAGGTGGTGAAAACATCGATAGAAAAATGAGAAAAGAGTTTTGAAAATGATTTCTGAAACAAGAGAAAAGAAAACTCATGGCTACTAACTACTAAATGCTCCACTAACCATGCTAACCTCTTCATGATAGTTGCCTCACATTTTGATCCTCGGCCATCAATAATCCTTGGCTTCAAGAGACGATACAAAGCATGGCACATAGATGGTTCATCACATTCAAACATGCATTAAGATCAAGCTAATACAAGCATCAACTCATTAGACTACTAAAAGAAAGCATGAAATAAGAGAGAGTTAGCT
This sequence comes from Agave tequilana, assembly GCA_038442645.1. NCBI lineage: Eukaryota > Viridiplantae > Streptophyta > Magnoliopsida > Asparagales > Asparagaceae > Agave > Agave tequilana. The sequence goes on from JAVJIF010033409.1 coordinate 25,764, forward strand.
TAGTTAGCAAGTTAGATGTTAGAACCCATCATCATTGGCCATCAATGGCTCTTGCAAGAACAAGGCCCTTAATAGAGGCTACCCGATTCATGTGGATTATCAAGTAATTGGTTAGATGGTTAGTGGTTAGTAGTTAGATTGCCATGAGAATAAAAGTTAGCAAGAAATCATGTAGAAGATGAAGGAGATTACAATGGAAGAGAAAGGAGGCACCTTTACCTAGACTGTCACTATCTATTACATCAATCCCTCTCTATCTCTCTCTCTCTCTCTCTATGAATCGCTCAGCCCTACTACAATGATCTAAAAAGAAATGAAAATACAAGAGAAATGAAGAGCACCTACCTACACTACACTAAACTTCTCCTAGAATCAGAACCTACTCCTAAAAACGAAGACTGCTTGCGCTCTGGGCCTATGTAGGTCTATTTATAGGCGAAAGATGCTTCCAGAAGACGAGACGGGGCCACGCGTCAAAATCGACGCGTGGCTCCACTAACAAGCCGCGGATCCGTGGCTCTTGCCGCGGATCCACGGCCAAACCAGGGAGAGAACTCCCTGGTTTTGGTCTGGGGCTCCGTCTGGCTTCGAGACGCTTCCTGTTATATTCTGTTTCTGGTAAATTTGTCTGCAAATTCGTCTGATATGCGCAAGAGGCTAGGTTCATTGTATCTTCTAGATAATCCCTTGCTTGGCCTCCAAGTAATGCGGATTTAATTACCCTTAATTGGGTTTAATTAAGCTCTTATTACATCTTTGCCCTTGAACTTTGGATCTACCTGCAATAAAGACCAAACACGATTTAGATCGACAATTTATTCATAAATCGGTGGGAGAATGCGAAATAATAATGCAGAATTGTAGACTAATCACACCCCCACACTTATTCTTTTGCTCGTCCCGAGCAAAACAAGAAAAGAAAAACTATACTACAAATGTTATTACACCACTTTCGCAGGTGACGCGATTGCACTGAGCATGTGCAACAAGCCGTTAAATCTCTAGGTTACCCTAGAGGAGGAGTGTTGTCTCCTGAGGGTTTTCAGCGGATTGCACCCACAAAATCCATAAAGAAAGAAGACAAATGTTAGTATTTTGAAAACACATTTTGAAAGAGAGACAAGTTTTCAAAATATTTTTGCAAAAATATAAGTGATCTAAGGTCATAAGTCCACCAAAAAATCATTCTTCCTTAAACTTAGTCTCCATGCAAGATCTTGTCTTCAATTAAGGTAAGAATTCAAAATTGGATTGAATATTTTATCTCTCATAAAAACCTAGATAATATGCACATTGTGATAGTGAAGTTTTCTGGGATTTCAACTCTAACCATCTAGCCATTTATTTATATATATATATATTCTTTCTTTTTTTTCTTCCCTTAGTTTCTTAGGCTTTCTAGTTCACCCATGTAGCGAGCCTATAACCGATGACTCCCAGATGAGAAAACATCCCTCGGGTTTAAGGACTCAAGTAAACAAGGCCACAAAACTAAGGGGATTATTTGATTCTTTTGACCACCGTTAGGCGTGAATAATCATGCTTCTTGAGGCATAGTTATCCAGCTTAATAAGTGATGTTTTATTTATATTTTTTTCTTTTTATTATTATTTTTTTGCTTTATGGCATTTTAGGTCTTTGTTTCCATCCCAAAAATGTGTAAGTGTGAAGTGTATATTATCTAAGGCAAAAATTCAAGATAAAATTATCTCTTCAATTTATCTTACTTAGCCTATAATTTTAAACAAGATCTATTATTTCGACTAGGTTTAAGATGTCATAACTAAGGCTTTCTTAATTTCTAAGATCATCTTAATTTTCTTAAAAATAAATTAAAACTTTGTCTCTTATTTCAAAAAGTTTTTTAAAGAAAGAGAAAATTCATATACAAAAGGAAAATTTTCTAAAAGTATCCTAAAAGAACTGTAAAAAAAGAAAATCTAAAAACACTAAGTTAGTAAACCCTCCCCCACACTTATCTCATGCATTGTCCTCAATGCATCGTGATATATGTATGCATGAAACAAATAGAGAGGGAAGGAAAAATCACCTCAAGGTGGTGGTTCTGGTGGCGGTCTGATTGGTCCACGAAAGGCGGCCCAATCATTCTTGCGTGGAGTCCGGAGGAACCCACCAGAGACCTCAAGAATACAACCCACTAGAATAATGTATATATGCATGATTTTTATTAACAATTTTACCCCATCTAATTTTCAAATTTTCAAAATAATTTCAGAGTCAAACTTATCAAAACCCGTGTCCCAGAATGGAGTATAAAAAAAATGGAATGATTGATTTGGACTCAGGAAGCACATGAACTAATACGATTTAAGAAAAAGACTTAAGTCAAGTAAAGGTTCGGGAGTTGAGATTGGTTCAGGAAGTGGGTCCAAATCAAGAAGATGAAGCTCAAGTCCACATTCATTTCCCCATGATGGAATGTGACTATCTAAGATTGGTGATTCAAGTTCAGGAATGACAGGTATGGGAATCAAAACTGACTCTAAATGTTACTCAAATTGGGTAATATAATAGGAGTCAATAATGATTCAGGAATTTGAACTGAATCACAAATTTGAGGATCAAAGTCACATTCCTCATTGAGTTCAATTCCACAAAAATGAAAACTTGCCAATTTATCAATGGGACTTTCAAAAGTATGAAATTGGTCAAGTTCAATATGATCATCTAAAAGATTGGTGATTCAATTTCACAATGGATTGGTACAGGATCCAATACTGACTCGGGAAAAGGATTGAAATCAGGTGAAGATACCGGAGTCATAATTGAATCAGGAAGTAGAATTAAATCACTAATTTGAGGTTCATGATCATATTCATGCTCAAGTTCAATTTCAAGAAAAGGATAACTTGCCAAAATGTCAATTGGATCTTTAACATTTGAAGTTTGGACAAGTTCAGATGGGTGTGTTGAAATTGAATCTTGATGTTCAAAACGACAAGAGTCCTGGGTCAGATCAATAGAGTTTGGTATAGCTGAATTAGTCAAAGGTTGCTAAGATAGAGTTTCCTCATTCCTATAACTGCTAACCAATTGACTTAATTGTGTTTCCACCCTATTGACAGACTCAGCAGATGATTTTTGAAATTGTAACATAGACTCCTGCAAGATGTCTATACTCTTTTCTAGATTTGATGTATCTCCAAGTGGTTGCTCTAGAATGGGAGTATAAGAATCTTGGTTTTGGAAATTTTGTGAAGAATGTGAGTCAAAAATGTGTTGAGATTGAAACTTGGACTCCCACAAGAATTCTTTACTCGTTTCCAGGACAGATGGTTGTTCATTATGAGGAGATGGAACTGAGTAAGACTCTTGAATATGTTTTAGAGAGGCCAATGTTTTCTGAAGTTGTTGCTCGGCCTCTTGTAAATTGGCTTCTATTCTCTTTTCGAACTCAGATTTTTCTTCATTTGGTGGTTCAGAAAAAGGGGTATAGGAAGCGAAATCGGGGAATGAACATTGTGTAAATTGTGGACAAGGTAGATATTGTGGACAAGGAGGTTGATAATTAAACTCGGGGGAAGTGAATCCCCATTGACTCTGTGACGAGTTGAAATTATTTTGGAAATTATAATCATAAGAATGTGGGTATGGGTTGTATTGATTCGGATAAAGCCAACCCGGTGTATTTGGTTGATGCATATTGTAAAACGCCGGGTTGGAATTATCCGAATCAAATGGGGTTGGTGTGAAATATGGATTCATATTCGGATTGAAAGAATTGTTATTATTGAATGCCATTTCACAAACAATCACAAACAAAAAAAAAATCAAACAACAAAAAAAAAGAAAAAAAAATCAAAACCAAGCCAATAGTAGGGTTGACCTAGACCTAGATGTCCCTAGGGGCCAACTGTTGGCCAAAGGCCTATCACCCTAGTTTTGATTTTGATCAACTCATGAAGTTATGTTTACTAATGATCTTGTGTTTAATTAGTGACAGATTCATTATCAAGATCTTAGTAGGTGCATAGCTCAACAAAGAATAAAATGTCAAGATTTGGAGCTAGAACGGTGTGATCCAAGGAGCTTTTGGATCAAACTTGAACCAAGTCAAGAAGATGAGAAGCCTTCAAGTGAAGACTTCAAGAAGATGAAGACTTGTGTCTAGGTATAAGATTTTGTTTTTGTTTTAGATAAAATGTAAAGGATAGAGTAGTTGGTGGATTGCTCAAGTATACCATGCACACACACTCTTGATAGAATTGTTTTCATAAATGATTTTTGGTTTAGAAAAGATTTTTCATTTTGAAAAAATACAAGTTTGGTTTTTGGTGTTTCTCATATACTTATCTTTTAACCAAAACCAAGTTTAGAGCTTTATGACAAAAACATAGATATTTCATTATGATTGTGTAGTGGATCATATCCATACACACTATGCTTTAAAAGTATATCTTGTTTTTGTATTTGATGAAGATTTGGAAAAAACATGTTTTGGAAAAATATTGTTTTGAAAAAACAATTTTTATCATGAGCCAAATATTTCCAAGTTACAAAAATGTCCAATCTTTTATAACATGCCTTGATTTTGTGCAAGCATGTTTGTATATCAAAGTATATTGGTAAAACTATTTTTGTAGATTTTTAAGTATTTTATGGGATTTTATTTGAGCCAAAAGACTAACTTTTTAATCCTAGAAAACTGTTTCAGGTTTTGGATAAGTCGACTTACTACATTTGTAGTCGACTAATCCTGGAGTCGGCTGACCGGACCGGTCGACTGACGTGCACGGATGTGCACTGGAGGACGGCCGACCGTACGGGTCGACCGCTCCAGAGAGCTCTGCTCTCTGGAAAGTTCGGCCGACCGTACGGGTCGACCGACAGAGAGTTAGACTCTCAGCTCCAGTGGGTCGGTCGACCCAGGCGGTCGACCGTGGCTCCAACGGTCTGATTTCTGACCGTTGGCGGTCAACCGCACGGGTCGACCGGCAGCTCTGACAGACCCCAACGGCTATATTTTTCTGGCCTATAAATTTGGGGGTTTGGTCATTGTTTTGAGCCATGATTTTGGAGACTCTTAGAGCCAGTTTTTCCCATTCATTCCAGAGGTTTTTCTCCACAAAATTAGAGCCAATACTTCCAATTAAAAGGAGAGTTTATTAAGAGTGTAAAAGAGATTTTCTTGAGTTTTTCACCAAAGATTCTTTCCTTGTTTTCTCACACAAACACTTGAGCATCCATTAAGCTATTCATCTTATAGGAGTGTTGTAGTGAGAGTTTTTATTGGTGATCAAAGTGTTTAGATCACCAAAGATCTTTTCTTTGTTCTTTGAGGAGACGGCCAAGTGTGCTCGTGGTTGTTTAGGGTTCGGGTGCGAACTCTTGTTTGAGGTGCGGCCTCGGCGAGTCAGTGGGCTTGCGTGTGTACGGGACTAGGGAGTCCGAGGGCTTGTACGTGTTGCGGCACCGAGGAGAGATCCATTGGGATCTTGCATAGTGGAAATCCTTCGTGTGTCGAAGGCGGGGATGTAGAACAAGTGTGCTCGAACCTCGAAACATACCCTTGTGTTTGCGATTGCTCACTCTCTCTCTCTTTGTCTCTTTTATATCTTGCATACTTTATTGTGCTCATCTTTATATGCTAGATATTCATTTGTGCTCATATTGATATACTTGCTTGGGATTGTTGCTAACACTTGTATTCAACCAAGAGAGCCAACGCGGCATCTCAACCCATTCAAGGGGAATCTAGAGGAGTTTGTCCAGAGCCCTTCACGGGGAATTCGGCAACACTCTTGTGTTATACATAGTGTTTAGTGTAAAAGTTTTAATTAGGTCATAATTGCTTTTTGCTTCCGCATTATTTGCATCATTTGGCATTAAGTAACCATTAGATTAGCCATCACCTATTCACCCCCCTCTAGGTGAACCTTCAATTGGTATCAGAGCTTGGTTCTCTGATTTGGTCTAACAACCTAGAGTAAAAGATCTTCATTTTTAGGCTAATCACAATATTTTTGTACACACACCATGGACTTCATGTCACCACCCATGTTTGACATTGTTAACATCCATATATGGAAGGTGAAGATGTCCTTGTACCTCAAAGCCCTAGGTTATCATGTTTATCTTGCCACTACTAATAATGCATATTGTTTAGATGGTAAGAATTTTGAGGCTAATGCAAAAGCCCTTCATGCTTTAAAATCTACCCTAGATGAGGTTTATTTATCTAGAGTTTCTAACTTTGATTCGGCTTTTGTAATTTGGAATACCCTCATCTCCCTCGGTGAAAAAGATCAATACTATGCCGGGAGCGATTCGGACGTTGGAAGCAACACCTCCAACTTGTGCTATATGGTCCAAGGGGATAACCCCCTTGAGGTAACTACCGAATCCGAGGATGAGAATAATAACATGTCATATGATGAGCTATCTACTTTTTGTCAACTATTGCTTGAAAAGTATGACATGATTAAGAAAGATAACAAAATTTTGAAAAAGAACATTGATTGCATGCATATAGAACAAGATTCATTTAAATCTAAAATGGCATGCTTAGAAAAAGAAAATAAAGATTTGAAAAATGAAAATGTTTCCCTTATGTCTAAATTAAATGATCTTTGTGAAGGGAACACGATTTTGAAAGATAAAATTATTTGGTGGAAACTCAAAAGGAAATTGTTTTTCAAGAAAACAATTCTTTGAAAAAGAAAATTTTGAAAAAGAAAAGGAAAAAGAAAAAGTTTTTAAAAAGAAGAAAAATGATTCTTTATCTCATCATGCTTTACATGCCACCACTAATGAGATAAAAGTTTTGAAAAATAAAATGGATTGTTTGAGTTCAACTTTGAACTCTTGTGCATTTAACCATACTAGGTTGGAGTCCATGTTTGCAAAGAAACAAACTCCACCCTCTCATGCACATCATCATCATGCATATGCTTATGTTGCACATCACGATCACAAACATTCACATAAGCATCCTAAGGTGTACAAGTGTACACATTGTGGCCGCAAAGGCCATTTAGCAAAGTTTTATTTTGATAAGATGCATCATATAAATTTTGCTAATAAAAATGTTTGGGTGCCTTACAACAAGACTAACCCCCAAGGGCCTAAGAAAAATGGGTACCAAAATCCCCACCCCATGTTTTTGATATAGGTGAGGGCTCTCACAAGACGTGAGAGATTTGGTGCCTTGGTGGTGGTTGCATGGACTTGATGGACATACTTTTGGGATGCACCACTATCAAGGAGCTTTGGTGGAAAGACCACCATTTTTTGAGCTTTGGAGTTGGTATCAATCTCTAAACTCCTACTTTTTATGTTCATGCTTGTTCATTTATAATATTCATAGCATGTTCATGTTTTATGATTTGTGTGCTTCTTGTGGTATTTACATGCTTAGATGTAGAATGTGTCAAACTTGCATTTATACATATATGAATAGTGAACTACAATTGACTCATATATATTTGAACTTCATCCACTATATGCATATGTATAGACTAGTTTGATGATTCTCTTTTATACATGTTTTGCCTATTTTATGCTTTACTTCATGTATATGTATTTTTAATTCAAATCTAATAAATATACATGTATACCCGTGAGTCTCTTGCTTTCATGCAAATACATTTAATAGGCTTTTTTATATTTGGGATATGTATGTGTATTGTTAGGATTGGATAAATCATACATATACCTTGAAGCTTATTTTAAGATGAAAAATAAAAAAAAAATTTCAAGATTTATTTTAATAAAAAAAATTTCATGTCTTGTCTAAAAATGAGATTCATGTTTGATTGAGCTTCAATGTCTATTTTCATGAAAATGCTATTTACATAACCTTTGAACACTCATCTTTTACTTTTCAAGATAATTTTGAGCTTTATGGACTATGAGTGATTGAACTTTGATGTATTTAATATGATTCATGAAATACATATGCTTTGATTTCATGTTTTTGAAGGATCTTTAACTAGTTTTTCAAAAATTATTTTAACTAGTTAATTGTTCTTCATTTGGTAGAGTTTTTCAAACAAAGCTTATTTTTCAAATCTATTTTTGAAAACCCCTACCATTTATGGGAGGATGGATGGGCGATTATGCCTTGTATGCTTCATTGAAAATCTTTTACCTTGTGCATATGAAGGGTGGTAGGTTATGAGATATACACTTGATCTTATTGTTATGTCAATTGGTATCATTGAATCGTTTCAATTGGTATCAATATGAACTTATTTTGTATATACTCATATTTTGTTTTCTTATATATGTATGTATCAATGTCAATTGGTATACTCATTTCATACATATATATGATTTTCATGTGCTTAACTTTCAATTGGTTCACATTTTTAAAGCACAAAGTTTTGATGAAAATAAAAATATTTTGATCATTATGTTTACCATTGATATCAAAATGCTTCAACTTCATATTTGTTAAATTTCAATTGGTATCAATATGTTTTATAATAATGATTATTTTCAATTGGTATCTTAAAATTTGATTGTTTTACAAGAGCTCTGATACCTTTAAAAATTTTGTTTAAGAAAAATTAAAAAAAAAATGTTTTGATATGTATTTCCTATATGCAAGGAGAGCTTAACATCTCTTCTACATATAGATTCATGTTGAGTATATTATAAATTGAGGAGCTTGACAACTCTTCTTTATATGATATACGTGTGTAGGGGGAGCTTCACATCTCCTCTTATGCATTACATAATATGTGTTATGTGAATTGGGGCTTGTCATTCCTTCTTCATGTAATGCATATGTGTAGGGAAGCTAACTTAGCGTCTTCCTCTTCATGAATGTATATCGCATATAAATCTTTATTGATTGATTTGTATTACCCCTTCTTGATCTTTTTGTGTTTGACAAAAAGGGGGAGAAAAATTTGTTTGATTTGATTTTACTTTGAACCCTTTGTTGATGATTGACAAAAAGGGGGAGAAGTATTTGAGTTTATATGCATGTTTTCATTGCTTAAGGGGGAGAAGTATTTGTCTTCCTTGTTATTTATGCATATAAGTTTTGTTTTGCAAATAGGAGAAAAAGATTTATTTTGTTTTATCTCCATACATTTGCATACATATTTATGAGCTTCATTGCATATATTTATTATTTTGTGTTATGCATGAGTTAAGGGGGAGCTTCTTTGAAGCTTTACTTTAATCCATGCATATATAACTTCATGAGTTTTGTCATCATCAAAAAGGGGGAGATTGTTGGCCCAAAGGCCTATCACCCTAGTTTTGATGATGATCAACTCATGAAGTTATGTTTACTAATGATCTTGTGTTTAATTAGTGACAGATTCATTATCAAGATCTTAGTAAGTGCATAGCTCAACAAAGGATAAAATGTCAAGATTTGGAGCTAGCACGGTGTGATCCAAGGAGCTTTTGGATCAAATTTGGACCAAGTCAAGAAGATGAGAAGCCTTCAAGTGAAGATTTCAAGAAGATGAAGACTTGTGTATAGGTATAAGATTTTGTTTTTGTTTTAGATAAAATGTAAAGGATAGAGTAGTTGGTGGATTGCTCAAGTATACCATGCACACACACTCTTGATAGAATTGTTTTCATAAAAGATTTTTTGGTTTAGAAAAGATTTTTCATTTTGGAAAAATACAAGTTTGGTTTTTGGTATTTCTCATATACTTATCTTTTAACCAAAATCAAGTTTAGAGCTTTATGACAACAACATAGATATTTCATTATGATTGTGTAGTGGATCATATCCATACACACTATGCTTTAAAAGTATATCTTATTTTTGTATTTGATGAAGATTTGGAAAAACATGTTTTGGAAAAATATTGTTTTGGAAAAACAGTTTTTATCATGAGCCAAATATTTCCAAGTTACAAAAATAGTCCAATCTTTTATAACATGCCTTGATTTTGTGCAAGCATGTTTGTATATCAAAGTATATTGATAAAACTATTTTTGTAGATTTTTAAGTATTTTATGGGATTTTATTTGAGCCAAAAAGACTAACTTTTTAATCCCAGAAAACTGTTTCAGGCTTCGGATAAGTCGACTTACTACATTTGTAGTCGACTAATCCTAGAGTCGGCCGACCGGACCGGTCGACCGACGTGCACGGATGTGCACGCCTTTGTGCACTGGAGGACGGCCAACCGTACGGGTCGACCGCTCCAGAGAGCTCTGCTCTCTGGAAAGTTCGGCCGACCGTACGGGTCGACCGACAGAGAGTTAGACTCTCAGCTCCAGTGGGTCGGTCGACCCAGGCGGTCGACCGTGGCTCCAACGGTCTGATTTCTGACCGTTGGCGGTCGACCGCACGGGTCGACCGGCAGCTCTGACAGACCCCAACGACTATATTTTTCTGGCCTATAAATTTGGGGGTTTGGTCATTGTTTTGAGCCAAGATTTTGGAGACTCTTAGAGCCAGTTTTTCCCATTCATTCTAGAGGTTTTTCTCCACAAAATTAGAGCCAATACTTCCAATTAAAAGGAGAGTTTATCAAGAGTGTAAAAGAGATTTTCTTGAGTTTTTCACCAAAGATTCTTTCCTTGTTTTCTCACACAAACACTTGAGCATCCATTGAGCTATTCATCTTATAGGAGTGTTGTAGTGAGAGTTTTTATTGGTTATCAAAGTGTTTAGATCACCAAAGATCTTTTCTTTGTTCTTTGAGGAGACGGGCAAGTGTGCTCGTGGTTGTTTAGGGTTCGGGTGCGAACTCTTGTTTGAGGTGTGGCCTCGGCGAGCCGGTGGGCTTGCGTGTGTACGGGACTAGGGAGTCCGAGGGCTTGAACGTGTTGCGGCATCGAGGAGAGATCCATTGGGATCTTGCATAGTGGAAATTCTTCGTGTGTCGAAGGCGGGGATGTAGAGCAAGTGTGCTCGAACCTCAAAACTTACCCTTGTGTTTGCGATTGCTCACACTCTCTCTCTTTGTCTCTTTTATATCTTGCATACTTTTATTGTGCTCATCTTTATATGCTAGATATTCATTTGTGCTCATATTGATATACTTGCTTGGGATTGTTGCTAACACTTGTATTCAACCAAGAGAGCCAACGCGGCACCTCAACCCATTCAAGGGGAATCTAGAGGAGTTTGTCCAGAGCCCTTCACGGGGAATTCGGCAACACTCTTGTGTTATACATAGTGTTTAGTGTAAAAGTTTTAATTAGGTCATAATGCTTTTTGCTTCCGCATTATTTGCATCATTTGGCATTAAGTGACCATTAGATTAGCCATCACCTATTCACCCCCCTCTAGGTGAACCTTCACCAACGTCTATTCAAATTTTATTAGGGCTTGGGTTGCGTGAGTGGGGAGATGATTTTTGGGCTAAGGAAGGGTGATGAAATCCACCTTATCTTGTTTGGGTTTTGCCCTTAATTTCAATTCGTGCAAGTGTGCAATATAGACAAGAATATAACGCAAAGCGATAAATCACCCACGTGTTTGTCCTATGCTATATGCAATGCCATATGTACATCTCCATCCAGATCACAACAACAGAACAAAATACAGTATATTGGAATTGAATTGACACGTGCCTAAATGCAAATGTCTATACCGTTTTAAAGGCGTCCAAATACCGTATTTTAGTTCTTTTATTTATTATGGTGTGTAGGCAATCAAAGCAAGAAAGATAGCAGTACAAATCTACTAGCTATTACAATTCACACATCCCAGCACAACAAGATATACAATGTTCACAAGATGGCCGCGTTTTCGCTGCAAATGTCGCGGTTGCATGGCGGTTCTTTTAAAACTGGGTCCCTGCTTTCAAGAGCAGGGAGATGCAAAGCTAGATTATGTTCTGCAAGATTAAGCACCTGAAAAGAATGTCCTGCACACCAAAACAGAGAAGACAATGTTAACAAAAATGTGACATCAAAACCATTCCCTTCCCCGGCAACGACGCCAAAAATTGATCGGGGCGGAACTAGCACTCAAAAGTGTTTTATTATGAAATCGATGTAAAAGCTCGAATGTGCTAATGTACCCTCGATACTTCCGTTATAGCATTGGCTCAACGGGTCGAATCCACAGGGAAGGGAGGCGATAGAAGCATTGATAGTTTCTATTCACGTTATTTGTTAACAATTCTTCTTTGTTGAAAGAATGAAAAATAGAATGAAAAGAAAATAAAAGGAAATCCAGAATGTGGTAGGTGAGAAGAGCGATGAAAACATCGATGTAAAAACCAAATAGAAGAGTGGTTTGGAAAACAAAGTAGAAAAGGAGATGAAACAAGGTTGAACTAAGAAGGCGGTGAAAACATCGATAGAAAAATGAGAAAAGAGTTTTGAAAATGATTTCTAAAACGAGAGAAAAGAAAACTCATGGCTACTAACTACTAAATGCTCCACTAACCAAGCTAACCTCTTCATGATAGTTGCCTCACATTTTGATCCTCGGCCATCAATAATCCTTGGCTTCAAGAGACGATACAAAGCATGGCACATAGATGGTTCATCACATTCAAACATACATCAAGATCAAGCTAATACAAGCATCAACTCATTAGACTACTAAAAGAAAGCATGAAATAAGAGAGAGTTAGCTTGGTTAGCAAGTTAGCAAGTTAGATGTTAGAACCCATCATCATTGGCCATCAATGGCTCTTGCAAGAACAAGGCCTTAATAGAGGCTACCCGATTCATGTGGATTATCAAGTAATTGGTTAGATGGTTAGTGGTTAGTAGTTAGATTGCCATGAGAATAAAATTTAGCAAGAAATCATGTAGAAGATAAAGGAGATTACAATGGAAGAGAAAAGAGGCACCTTTACATAGACTGTCACTATCTATTACATCAATCCCTCTCTATCTCTCTCTCTATGAATCACTCAGCCCTACTACAATGATTTAAAAAGAAATGAAAATACAAGAGAAATGAAGAGCACCTACCTACACTACACTAAACTTCTCCTAGAATCAGAACTTACTCCTAAAAACGAAGACTGCTTGCGCTCTGGGCCTATGCAGGTCTATTTATAGGCGAAAGATGCTTCCAGGAGACGAGACGGGGCCACGTGTCAAAAATCGACGCGTGGCTCCACTAAAAAGCCGCGGATCCGCGGCTCTTGCCGCGGATCCGCGGCCAAACCAGGGAGAGAACTCCCTGGTTTTGGTCTGGGGCTCCGTCTGGCTTCGAGACGCTTCCTGGTTTATTCTGTTTCTGGTAAATTTGTCCGCAAATTCGTCTGATATGCGCAAGAGGCTAGGTTCATTGTATCTTCTAGATAATCCCTTGCTTGGCCTCCAAGTAATGCGGATTTAATTACCCTTAATTGGGTTTAATTAAGCTCTTATTACATCTTTGCCCTTGAACTTTGGATCTACCTGCAATAAAGACCAAAACACGATTTAGATCGATAATTTATTCATAAATCGGTGGGAGAATACGAAATAATAATGCATAATTGTAGACTAATCAATAAAATTCAATGTAACACAATCAAAAAGGAGAGATTCGTGTGAGAAGCTTTAGCCATAAAGGTTCGCTGTTCTAAGCGGCCATCAAAGAGCTTACAATTTTCTTAGCTAGAGGTGTAAGTATTTCTTATTGTACTCCCCTAATGTTTAATAAAGTTTCTCTACTCCCCTAATGTTTAATAAAGTTTCTCCCCTTCTCCCATAGACGTACACACAATCTGTCTAATTGGTGGAACCACATTAAATTGTGTGTTGATTTTCTATACTTCAGAATATCTTCATCTTCTTTTTTCTTCTCGTTGCTCGTCAATCCTATATTGCTTCTGCTGTGCCACCCCAGCGATTTGTCATGGGGGCAATCTGTTTCACAACAATTGGTATCAGAGTAAGGTCAACGTGAAGATATTTGTGATCAAGTTTGATATTCAGAAGTTCGATGGTGTCATCATCTTCAGCAAGTGGCAGATTAGAGTGAACATCATCTTGACGCAGAACGGATTAAAGAAAGCACTACTCCGAAGAGAGAAAAATCCTCAAGACATGAAGGAAAAAACTTGACAGGAGTTAGATGAGAAAGTCGGCAGGAGTTAGATGAGAAAGTCTTGATGGCTATTCAGCTTTGCTTGGCGGACAAAGTGTTAGATGAGTTGTTTTCAGAGAAAATAACATTCTCATTGTGGGAACGACTTCAGGATCACTATCTGAAGAAGTTGTTGGCGAATCGGTTAATTTTAAAGCAGCATTTCTTTCTTCTTCACATGCATGAAGTTATACCTATCAAGTTTCACACTGCAGAATTTTTCTCTATTATCAATAATTTAGATAAGATTGGGATAAGATAGAAGATGAGGATCAAGCACTTCTATTACTGTGTTCTTTACCTTCTTCATATAAGAGTTTTAGGGAAGCTATCATCTATGGAGGTAAATCAACTATCAAGGTCAAGGAGATCAAGGAGAATCTGCTCAACATGAAAAAAATTGATAATCAGTTGACAAGTGAGTCTCAACATGATGATTCCAGGCAAATTCACTTTTGAAAGGAAAAAAATAATAATAGAAGTTTCACAGGTAACCCAAAATATAAGAATTTGGTGTGCAACTTGTGTCATAAGAAGGGGCACATTAGAGCTGATTGTTGGACTCAAAAGAGAAAACAACCAGATGCTAATGTCGCTGAACTGACTGAAGGGAATGAAGATAAGTGTGACGTTCTATCTGTTACAGACAGATTGGTCGATAATAAAGATAGATGGTTACTGACTCTGGATATTCACAACATATCAGTGTCAATAGAAAGATGTTCTCCTCATACACTTCGGTTCAAAGGGGAAAGGTCTTCATGGAAAATTCTCCTACGAGCAAGGTGATTGGAAAATAAACAATCCAATTTTGTTCTCATGATGGATGCATCAGTACTCTTCAAAGCATTCATCATGTTCCCAAATCAAGGTATAATCACATCTCTCTTGGAACCCTATATGGAGAAGGGTTCAAATTCAGTTCTGAAGGTGATTTTATAAAAGTTTTCAAAGAAGCCATGTGAAGTTTTAGGCCGAACGTGTCGGCGATGCTTACATGTTGTGAAATTCGGAGGTTACTGTTGGTGGATTGCAGTTATTCTCAGCTTCAAGATCGGACGTAATCAGGGACTACAATGATTTCACGCTCGGATGTTCAATTTTACCTTGAAAGAAGATTGGGACTAGGCGGCGTCAGTGCACAATAAGAAAGTCCAGATCTTTACTCCTATGGTGGAGCAACTTCTCATAAATACTGTATGGATCAAGGAGATCATTGGGTGATCAAATTTAGGTCAGACCTGAACTTGTTCGATGTAATCAAGTTGTGAACCTCATAAGGGGGCTATGGAGAAAAGAGTGTGAGATGGAGTGAAGTCAAGAGTTGTTCAATTGTGTATTGATTTGAGCATATGGAGCGTTTGGCTATTCTCAGACTTGGACATATTCAAGTCAAGGGGAGATTGTTAGGATTATGACTAGAATACATCATGAAGGCAGACGAAACTTCGGAGATCAAGACGTGCACAAGGAGCTGTACACAGTGTTAGTTACATATTCTTGGTATAGTCGACTAATGATAATAATTAGTCGACTTATAGTTTGTATAGTCGACTGGTCTTACAAACAGAGAGTAAGGGTATTAAATTTTTGACAGATTAGTTGACTTATACCCATGTATAGTCGACTAATAGACAAGACTAATTGACTTATACATTGGTATAGTCAACTAATATCGGGTCTGGCTGTTTTCTTTTCTAGATCTGTTTCCAGTTTTGAGTTGAATTTGAGTTTCTTTTCTTCTGGGGCGATGATTGTTCGTATTGATGGAGTTTGCATAGGACTAGGAGAGTCCTATGGCCTATAAATAAACCTTTGGGGTTAGTTTTTAATAAAATTCAATGTAACACAATAAAAAATGAGTGATTCGTGTGAGAAGCTTTAACCATAAGGGTTCATTGTTCTAGGCGGCCATCAAAGGACATGTAATATTCTTAGCGAAAGATATAAGTATTTCTTATTGTACTCTCCTAAAGTTGAATAAAGCTCTCCCCCTTCTCCCGTGGACGTTCACATGATCTGTTTGATCGGTGGAACCACGTTAAATGTGTGTTGACTTTTTATACTTCAGAATATCTTTTTCTTCTCATTGCTCATTGATCCTGTGTTGCTTCTGTTGTGCCACCCCAGCGATTGGTCGTGGGGGCAATCCGTTTCACAACAAGTATATGATATTTAACCAATATTGTCAAATTAGGTAGCTAAATCAAATAAATGTTGGTTTTTACTTGAAGGGATTAACATTATTGCTTAAATTTCAGGAAAAATATTATTTCCTATACTTAATTTAAAGTTTTTTTCACTAGTCAGTGATTCATCATAATTTAAATATTTAATTCATATCATACTTGTAGAGAAATAGAAACCCTAAAAAAATTGATTGATAATAAAAGAGAGACAATACATATATATATAAGAGTGATAGGTATGGGTATATTGGGTTGAAGCCCAATATCCTAATAACCAATAGCCTAATAACTTATTCTAATGCTCCCCCTCAAGCTGGAGCATAAATATCAACTATGCCCAGCTTGCTACATAAAACAGAAAACACCTCTGAAAAAGCTGCTTTGGTAAGTAGATCTGCCAATTGCTTTAAAGATGGAATAAATTGAAGAAAAACTACCTTTTTGATCCATGCATCTCTGACCAGATGACAATCAACTTTTATAGCTTGGTCCTCTCATTAAACTCCTGATTTTATATGATATAGATAGCAGACTGATTATCACAAAACATAGACATAGTGCTAAGATGAAGAAAACCAAACTCCAATAACAAATTCTTCAGCCACATTATTTCACAAATAGTATGGATCATGGCTCTATACTCCGCCTCTGCACTGGATCTAAAAATAATATCTTATTTCTTGACCCTACATGTCACCAGATTTTCTCCAACAAATGTGCAATATCTAGTAGTGAACTTTCTATCTCCCTTATCACCAGTACATCCTGAGTCAGAATAGCCAAGAATACGAACTGTAGGTCACTGTTTGGTGTCAGAAAATTGAAAGTACGAGTCGTAAAATTTCCTTGAATCGATGAAAAATTACAGCGGATTAATAAACCGATTACAAGAGAGGGAAGATATTCAAGCTCAAATCTTCCCTTTATTTAGTACTGAGTTCTTGATGTAGCGATAGAAAGTGAATCTTATTTTTCGTTAACCGGGTGGACGTCACAATCTCTTGGGAGTCTTCCCTTTGGACGGTGGACGAAGTAACACAACTTCTATCCAACAAAAATCTCAAAAAGACTTTAGGCAAGAACAAACTTGAACTCAGCAAGTTGTTAGAAGAGTTTCTCTCTTTTGTATTTCTCAGCTGGAGATTCTAATCTTTCTAAGGCCTACAACCAAAGTTCTTCTGACCAAAAATAACTTTCGACCCCTTTTCCATAGCAAACTGAGCTATTTATAAGGGTTTCAGGGGTAAAACTGTCCCCTAAAAATACTCCATAACGGGGGTTAACTCCCTCATTACGTAGGCAGTAATTGACCCAGTAATGAGGGCAGTAATAATATAGACGCGGGCTTTGAGCCTTGCATTTTGCTGTCGAGGTAACGTTTGAGGAACGTGAACTTCAAGTTCTGCGTTGAACTTCACGTGAGATGCGGGCTTCGGACTCTGCGCCTGGGTATTGCATAGATGCCTGAGACGCAAGTTTCAAGCTCTGCGTCTTGACCATCGCGATGAAGCAGAGACGCAGGCTTCGACTCTCGCGTCTTGGGGCCGCGGTGATGCTGAGGCACGACTTTTAAGCTCTGCGTCTTAGTCATCGTAGTGATGTTAAGACGCGGGTTTCAACCCTCGTGTCTTGGTGTTGTGCAGTGGCTTGCATCTAGAGTCTGGACTCTGCTTTCTGATGACTTGTCCTCAGTGATTTTTGAACAGTCTACAGAACCCCCTGCAAAGTTTTCGATATTCCGCGGTTGACTGAGACGGATTTCGAAATACTTTGAACTTTTGTTGAATTCATACTTCTCATGATTGGACTGACAATTATTTGAGATGCTATGAGCTTGATTCTGTCTAGAATGTGGTCTTCGTGAGTGTACTGTAGAACCCTTTGAAGCCACCAGAAGAAATTGTCGTGAGTGTCTAGATACGCAGTCCAGACCTCCTCGGTGCTCCGAGCTGGTTGTTGGTATACTGTTGAACCGGGGGTAAACAGTCTACTTGTGCCAGTGTATTGTTGAACTCATTGTAGAAGAAAAGACTGAATGCGAGTCTTGTGGACACAGGGGTCATGTTGTTTTAGAGACGCAGTCCTCATTCGGAGTGGGGACGCGCCTATTATTTTGCTAAATAGGCGTGATCTTTGAAGGGATGCGACCTTTACAGTGAAGACGCGACTCTCGGCTCTCACTCTGTTGAATAGGCAGCTCTTACTTCATGGAAGAAACGCAACTTTTAGAGGGACGCAGCTTTATTAAACGCGAGACCCGCTTTATGGGCGCTTTGCCATGTGTCTGGCGGAGCTGAGGGGACATCTCTCCTTTAACACACAAAATTCGTGTCCGTTTAAGATGCATGCCATGCGTCGGGCGAGGATTAAGCCTCGAAACATGCGCCGCGTATCTCTGCAGATCACTGTGCCTATAAAAGATAACAGTCTTTTCAAGAGTCATTATTTGACTCTTCTTCTTCTTCGCTGAGCCTTGTGTTGAGGGTTAAGAAAAGCTTAGAGCTTTCTCCATTTTCCTTCATCTGTTACACCGATTTCACGGTTGTAGTGGCACCAAAGACAAAATATGCTGTCTCGTCCTCGAGCGTTGCTGCTCCCGAGGCGCAAATGGGTGGTCCTCCCACGCAGGAGGCCCCCATTTCAGATAATAAAACAGCATCTGAACTGGTTTCTGCTATTGAAGAGGCTTAAAGAGTTCTCTTAACTCTTAAGTCTCTTTTGAATGTAAACTGCCAACGCGAGGCTCATGCCCGTGTTTGATTTTCAAACACGGCTCTTGCATTAGTAGGCAAGATGCGAGTTTGACGACCTTCGCGTCTTCACTTCATCAGCTTGAGTCTGTATCTGCCTGTTGAACGCGGGCCTCGTTGAGCCTTTCGTTTTGAACTTAATACTCAGAATTTCACTAAGTGAGGAAGGTTCAGACGCAGACTTCATATGATCCTCACGTCTTTAAGGTCAGGCGCGAGTTTTACTGAGTCTCGCGTCTAAGTCTGACACTTAGAAAAATTTTTAAGTTATGGATTTTGAAACGCAGGCTTCATGCAAGCCTTGCGTCCTTGCTTAAAAGCGGTTTTGTTGATTTTTGCATTTGGGTTCCAAACACTTAACCATTTTCTTTTAGATTTCTGACTAAGTGTCATCTTCTTTGCAGTGCGATATTCTTCTAACCCTCTATCCAAGAAGTA
The DNA here is from genome assembly GCA_038442645.1 of Agave tequilana. Taxonomy (NCBI): domain Eukaryota; kingdom Viridiplantae; phylum Streptophyta; class Magnoliopsida; order Asparagales; family Asparagaceae; genus Agave; species Agave tequilana. The sequence goes on from JAVJIF010033409.1 coordinate 45,128, forward strand.
CCACTGTAACCCTCAATTCCTAATATACGTATGTCAATACTGGTATCTGATGCTGATTTAATCATCCTGATAGTCGGATTGAGGTCATTTCAGCTCATGATATTATTTCCCATTATTTTGAATTTTTCTGAATTTTTGGAATATTTTTGGAAATTATTGAAGAAGAATCTCAATTTGGAGTCGTTCGGTGCCATAGGCTGACTCCGGGATTTTTAATTAACAATTGGGGATGAATTTTGGAGATCTGACTTAACAACAATGTTCAGGATGACATCTTTTATTTTTGAGAATTTTTGAGGATTTTCCTGAATTAATAGAGTTTAATCCAATAAAATAATGTTTATTAAAAAAGAAAAGGATGAAATTTAAATAAAAATAAAATAAAAATAAATTCGGAACACAGAACCCGTGTATTGTGTTCGAACCTGTTGACCCACAATAAAGGGAAGGAACACACCAACTGTAACCATATATATTTAGATATTTTATTTACCCTTTATTCTGTCTTAACTAATTGAAATTATTTACCCTTTATATTCTGTCTTAACTAATTGAAACAAAACCCCTTAATTGTCTGTTCACCTATTCGAACCCGTGACTCTCTCCTCAACATCCTAACGCCCAGACAACATGCCACGCCACTTTGGCGTGTGGCATTTGGGACACATAAATTTTATTTAATCATCTTTAACTTCACCCATTTTACCCACCAGTTCAACCACGTCTTTCCCCATCCTGCAACCATTTCTCCTTCACGTTCTCCGCTTCTCCCCCATCTTCTCTCATAATTCACCCACGTCTCCCCCACGTTCTCCACTGCCTCCACTCCTTCCACTCTCTCCAGCCCACGACTCCTACGCCACCACCTACATCTCCCTCTCTCTCATATATATATATATATATATATATATATATATATGAGAAAAATGTATATCAGCCCGCGGGCTGAGAGTACTCTCTCAGCCTGCGGTGACGTGGCTCAATTTGTCACCTCACTGACTTGCGGCCCGCTTTTAAGTAGAAGTTAAATTACCAAATAACCCTTATGATAACTTTTCCTTATTGTTTATTATTATTTTTCCCCCCTTTTATTTTTGCCGCTCTTTATAGGATATAAATTACTTTTCGCCCTATTTCTTTACCTCTTTTTTTAAAGATCTAGTTTCTCCTTTTCAGCCTGCGATAAAATTTTTTTTGAAAATATAAAATCTTTTCAGATCAATTTTTTCAGCCTGCGATAAAATTCTACTTTATAGTTTAATTTTTTTGTATATAATGTAGTCAGACTCTTTGGTCGCATTGTACATTTAAACTGCGACCTTAGTCAAAGTCTTTGGTCGCAGTGTACATGTTGAAATGCGACCAAGGTCGCAGTGTTGTTATTGATAAAGATGGCCAGCAACTGCAATCTAGGGTTGCATTACATGGACTGCGACTTTGGTCGCAGTACGTTAAGTAATTAATTTTTTTGAATATAATGTAGTCAGAGTCTTTGGTCGCATTGTACATTTAAACTGCGACCTTAGCCAAAGTCTTTTGTCGTAGTGTACATGGTTAAATGCGACCAAGGTCGCAGTGTTTGTTATTGATAAAGATGGCCAGCAACTGCAATCTAGGGTTGCAATACATGGACTGCGACTTTGGTCGCAGTACGTTAAGTAAGTGTTGTTTTATTAAGTGTTGTTTTTTGGATTAAGTCTTTTTTGAATCTAAATGAAAAATGAAAAGTTGTCTGTTGTCTGATGCGACTTGGAGTCAGTCCGTGAGACGCGACCTGTCATAAAGATTTTATGAGATCTTTTAACGTCAAGTCTATGTTGACGAACCCCGCACCATTCGTTGTTTCCCGAAGCGGTTGTCTACGCGTCGGTTCTTCATTGGGTTTAGGCGTTAATGTCTTTTAATGCCAAACCGGCGCTGGCGGTTGGAGACCATTAATGCCGACGATTCTGATTAATGAACCATTAATTATGGTTATTATGGGCTGCCTATAAATAGGACTCACCCTCTCCCTTTAACAGCCCATAATTAGACTGTTTTCTTTCGAGAGCAATTGCTCTGAGAATTTTCGCCTTCTTCAGAGTCTCTAACAGGGGCCTGCCTCCATGGATGAAGATGACCCTACGGACGAACTTGATCGATGTTCGTCCACAAGGGAAGAAGTCATAGACCTCATCGTCCACAAGGGAAGAAGTCATGGTCCTCGTCGTTCACAAGGGAAGAAGTCATGATCCCTGACGAGGACTTAAGCCTCACCGAGATCTGCTCTGACTTGATGCACCAGTCAAGCTTGCTGGTAACGGATGGTCAGAGTGGGTATGGCGGCGGGGATGTGGTGGATATAGTGGTGGGTAGCAGTCCCTGTGAGGTCTCAAAACCTTCTCTCTTACCCCAGAAGTGACATCGAGGAAACTCCATGCTCACTGGATAACCTTCTGGTGAAGAGATGTTCATAAACGAAAGATCGTATCCCGTCACTTTGGAGGGTCAGTTGGAATCGGAGGATTCTGCTGCCACGAGACCTCCAGGAGAAGATTGCTCTTAGTAGTCAACAAGGGCTCTTCTTGGCTCTTTTGATGTTTTTGTCTTCTTGGCTACTTTGATGTTTAGTCTTCTTTGTAACACTCAATCTTATTGATTCTGCTACCACCAGACCTCAAGAAGAAGATTGCTCTTAGTCAACAAGGGATTTTTTGATGTGTAGTCTTCTTGGCTACTTTGATGTTTAGTCTTCTTTGTAACACTCAATCTTATTGATTCTGCTGCCACCAGACCTCAAGAAGAAGATTGCTCTTAGTCAACAAGGGATTTTTTTGATGTTTAGTCTTCTTTTGTACTGCTGTATTTGTAACACTCAATCTTATTGTATAAGAGATCGTTTTGTATCATTTGCACATGCCTGGAGATAAATGCCTGGACATAAATAAAAAGCATATTTGTTTTTTTAATAAACTACGAACTTGTTCGCAGCCATGCATTGCAAACAAAACAACTATGACCATAGATGACACTGCGACCAAGCTCGCATAAGATACATTGCAAACAGTAACTACTGCGACCAGGGTCGACACTGTGACCAAAGTCTGCGACTAAGCAACTGCTGCGGTGACGTGTCACCTCGTCGCAGTGTTGTTGTTGATTAAGACTAAAGACCAGCAATAGCGACCAAGATTGCAGATTATTTTTTTAAGACTGCGGCCATCAACTGCGACCAATGTCGCAGTGTTGTTGTTCATTATTTATAAAGACCACCAACTGCGACCAAGATCGCAGTGATGTTGTTGATTAAGAGTAAAGACCAGCAACTGCGACCAAGGTCGCTGTGTATTTTATTAAGACTAAACACCAACAACTGCGATCAAGGTCGCAGTTTATTTTATTAAGACTACGGTCGTTTATTTTATTAAGACTACGGTCAGAAACTGCGACCAAGGTAGCAGTGTTGTTGTTGATTAAGACTAAAGTCCAGCAACTGCGACCAAGGTCGCAGTGTATTTATTAAGTCTGCGTCCAGCAACTGCAACCAATGTCGCAACCTTTCATTTTAAAAATTTATAAGGGTGAAGTAATATAATTATTAACTGCGACCAAGGTCGCAGTATATTCGTTTAGCGTAAAATATTTAAAATGAAGGTTTGTAACAATTGTACAGCATTTTCAACCAAGATATAGTAGTAAAAAATGTAATTCACACAATTAACTTTAGAAAACAGATTTATATATATTAAAAAAAACAAAATACAATTTTTTTAAACTTCTAATCCTCGTCATCACCATCGTAATGAGAATATTTTTTAAACTTCTAATCCTCGTCATCACCATCGTAATGAGAAAGAAGTTTGCGACTTTGGTCGCAGTACTGAAGGAGGTCGCATTGCTATACGATAGCATGTTTCCTCCGGTATTCTTTATTCTGTATTAAGTATGCGACCATGGAATATTTTTTTACTTTTCAATGCTAGAAGTCGCTGTCGTCATATAAAAGGGGTATTTTTGTCAATTTGTTTCACGATTGTTTAGGCGGGGTTTTTTTGATTTTTTGGCGCCCACACTCTGCGACCGATGTGTGGCATATATTCAGCCACGTCCCGCAGGCTGAGAAACTCTCTCAGCCCGCAGGCTGAGGTACAGTAAGCCCTATATATATATATATATATATATATATATATATATATATATATATATATATATGTTGGCCCAAAGGCCTTCCACTCTAGTTTTGATGATGATCAACTCATGTAGTTATGTTTACTAATATTCTTGTGCTTCTAAGTTTCAGATCATTAACAGGATATTAGTTGGTGATTAGCTTCAACAAGGAGTTTGGAAGCTTATCATGTTGATTCCGGTGCCAAAGCTTAAAGATCATACCTTTGCACTTGGAGGATCACGCGTTTGGGATCAAGTCTACTTGAAGATGGAAGATCGACAAGAAGACTTAGGTATCCTAGTTTAGATAGAGTTTTAGATCCATATTTGTAAAGCTTAGTTTAGTTGATATGCTCAAGTGAACACAAAACACACACGTTTTATGATTTGATATTTGGTTTTATGAATAGTTGATCAAAACAAGTTTACATATGTTATATGTATAGTAGATGTTTTCTATTTATACATACATGCTTTAACTTGGTAAACAAACTTATTTTGATATCCCTATTCATGTTTTGGAAAAATCAAGTTTGACAAAATACAAGGTTTTGTTTTTGATAAAATTTGCAAGACTCAAAAATGAATTGATATGTTGATATATTGTCTTGAAATTTTTATCACATGTTTATGTTTCAACATAAAATGATAAAAACAAGTTTTATGGAATTTTCAGAAATGATAAAAGGTTTTTATAAAATATTTTTCCAAAATTTTCTGACCTTGTTTTGTGCTGACAGGCTGGTCGGTCGACCGCGACGGTCGACCGCACCAAGGGCCGGTCGACCGTTGCGGTCGACCGACGTGCACAGACGTGCACGTCTGTTAGGCACAGACACGGTCGACCGGGACGGTCGACCGGGTTGAGAGCTCTGCTCTCGGGTTTTCTCGGTCGACCGGGCCGGTCGACCGCAGTTGCCCAACGGTCATAATTCTGACCGTTGGCGGTCGACCGGACCGGTCGACCGGCAGTCTGTCAGACTGCCAGCTCAGCCTAACGGCTAGTTTTGTATAGGGGCTATATAAACCCCATCTCTTTGGGGATTTTGGCCAAGTTTTTTTAAGAGAAAAAAATACTAGTTTTCTGAAGTGTTTAAAAGAGTTTTCAAAAGAGTTTTTGGGCTTTAAAACTTCTCATCTTTATTTGTTTTGGTTTTTGGAAAATCAAAGAAAACTAGGTTTTGGGATTTTGATTTGGTATTTCATTTTCTATCATATACAAGAGATTTCCCAAGTAGTTTTTCTTTGTTGCTTGTTTCCAAAAACACTTGTTTCCACACTTGAGCTATCTTCTATCCTAAACTATTAGGATCTTGTTTTTGTGGAAAAAGATAAGAGAAAAAGAAAGAGAAGTGTTTGAGGTTGTTTGTTGTAAACCTCATTGTTGTAAACCCTCCTTCATTTGTTGTATCCCTCTTCGGTAGAGGTGATCGGAGTGGTATTGGTTGTGAGCCTCTTTGGTAGAGGTGGAGTTTGGTTGTGAGCCTCTTCGGTAGAGGTGTGTGGATTGGTTGTTGTATTGGCTACGGGCCTTGCCCCTCGGTTGTGAGGTGGTTGTTTGAGAGAGGAGTTTGGTACTCCTAGAGTTGTAAGAAATCCTCTTTGGTAGAGGTTCCCTCGGTGGGAGTTGAGATAGTGGAAATCCTACACGGTGGTGTAGGCGGGGATGTAGAGCAAGGTGCTCGAACCTCGAAACAAATCTTGGTGTTTGCGTTTTGATCCATTGTCTCTCTAACTCTCTCTCTTATAATTGTGCATAGCATCATACTCATCATCATATCATACTTGCTTGTGTTGAGCATTGATTCATTCAAGCATCATTCTTTCATTGCATACATATCTTATACATTGCTTGTGTTGCCTTGCATCTTTCATATTGTAATTTATCCTTGATTGCTTGGCTTGATTGTGTGTGCACATATTTCTTATTGCTTGGATTGCTTGTGTGTGTGTGCCTAACTTATACTCATCCAACAAGAGCTTCACATAGCACCTCAACCCATTTCAAGGGGAATCAAGGGGAGTTAGTCCAGTGCCTCGCAAGGGAAATTCGGCTACACTTGTTGTATTGTATTAGTTTGTGCATAATTTGCATTAGCTTCCGCATTTAGCGCACTTAGTTTGCATTAAGTTTCTTAGATTAGCACTTACACCTATTCACCCCCCCCTCTAGGTGTTTTTCAATTGGTATCAGAGCTAGTGCTCCTGATACTTAGGCTTAACATCCTAGGAGTGATCCATTTGCTTGCTAATCTCATTTGCATTTGTTTGTTTGCACATTCATATATAGTTTCCCATGGACTTCATGACCCCACCTAGCTTTGACCCTTCCAACATTGATGTTTGGAAGTATAGGATGTCCATGTACCTAAAGACCCTAGGTTTGCATGTTTTCCTTGCGGCCACCAAGAGATGTTATCTTGGTGATTGCAATCATATAGGGGCCAATGCACAAGCCCTAGAGGCCATTAGAAGCACTCTTCCTAAAGATTATCTCTTATGTGTTTCTAACTTTGATTCTGCCTTTGCAGTGTGGAACAAGTTGACAACAACCACCACCTCCAAGCTTCAATTGCCAATCCAAGAAGAGGAATCTAGCGGAGAATCCGAGCCACAACAATGCTATATGGTCCAAGGGAATGACTCCCTTGAGGTACATTCGGAATCTCAACTAGATAGTAATGATTGTGCTAGTTCTTCAAATGATTATGTTGATCCCCATGCCTTAAATGAAGAACTATCTATTATTTGTGAAAAACTAATAGAAAAATATAACTTGTTGAAAAAGAAGAGTCTAGGCATTAATAATGAAAATAAAAATTTGATTGCTAGACTTGATGTTGTTTTGCAAGAGAAAGAGGAGATTGCTAATGAAAGGGATTCATTAAAATCTCAACTTGATCTTGCACTTAAAGAAAATAACTTTTTGAAAAATAATAATGATTGCCATGTTCTTTTGAAGAAAAATGAAAACTTGTCTTCAAAAGTTGATTTTGTTTTAAAAGAAAATGATTCTTTGAAAATTAAGATTGCTTCTATTTCTAAAGATTTGGATGCAAGTTTAAAGAAAAATGAATTTTTACAAAATAAGATTGATGCACATGTTTGCCATGCTAGTGTAGCTTCTTCATCTAGTCTACCTAATGCATGTACCTCTTCTTCTAAAATTATTGATGATATTTGTATGTTAAAGAAGAGAGTAGATTGTTTGGGCTCCACTATGAGCCAATGTGCCTTGAACCACACTCGGTTGGAAACCTTGGTTCGAAAGAAACAAGTTCTATCCTTTATGCATGCACACCCATCACGGCATACACATGCTCCTCACGGACACCATCACACCATGTATGCTCATGTGTACACATGTACACATTGTGGGCGTAAGGGCCACCTTGCTAAATTTTGTTATGATAGATTAAATGTTTCAAATTTAGCAAAGAAATTTGTTTGGGTTAGGGAAGGGACTAACCCCCATGGACCCAACAAGATGTGGGTACCAAAGACCACCCCTCCTATTATTTTTGATGTAGGTGTGGGCTCTCACATGACGTGAGAGTGATGACACCTTGGAGTGGATGCGTTCCGTACCTAAAGGAAATCAATTGGATGCATCACTTTCAAGGGAAGATTTGGTGGAGATGACCACCATGTTTTGGAGACAAGGAAAGTTGCTTCTTCGGTTTTGGTAACTATCCTTTACTCCCATTTATTGTCTACATGCTTTTAATATTCATTGTTTATAGCATGTTTTTGATGTCTATGGATTAGTATGTTCATTCCATGTTTATTAGGTCCTTGACATACATGTATAGTATTTGAGACACACATGCTTATGTGAACCCATACTTAGTGTTCTCACCTTTGTTTAAGCTATAATGTACATCATGAATCTAATACATGCGAATTCACATAATAATCATGTATTTGTTTTATCATGATGATTTTATATTGTGTTTTGATGCTTCATGTTTTGAATATATGTTTAAATGTTTGTTTTCATTAAGACTAGTTATATACTTGTACATAGAGTGGGCTACAAATAAATCTATATATGTTGGGCTTGATTGCTTATTTGAACCCATTACATGTGTTAGTATAGTCTAGTTTTGATGATTCATACATTTCAAACTTGTATTCCATTTTTGAATTTGTTTTATGATTGTGTGTTTCACTTCATGTATATGTTTGTATTGCCAAACTTTAAGATATACATGTATACCCCTTGAGTCATTTGCCTTTCATGCAAATCTATATTTGGACTCAATTGTGTTTAGGGATATGTATGTATAATTATTGTGTTGACAATTCATACATATACCTTGAAATGACATTTGTTTTAATGAAAGATTTAGTTTTTCATGTTTTCATGATTGTCATGTTTATTGTGTCAATATTTAACTTCATGTATATGTCCATCTTATCCAAACTATTGACTATACATGAGTATCCATTTTGAGCCACGTGCCTTAATGCATATATTTTGTGGACTCGTTATGTTTTGGATATGTATGTATACTATAGTTTGTATTAGACATACATATGCCTTGAAGATTAGATAGTTTTGATGATTTTCGTGTTTTAAAGAATAATTGAGCTTATTGCCTAATTTTCATATTTATGATCTTCATATTTTATTTTTACACTCACATTTATTGCTTGCTCATGTTTTGTTTTCATGAGTCCTATTTATGCCTAATTGAACTTGAGTGTTTGATATGATGTGGATTTCATGTTTATGAAAAATAATTTTGCTTTATTCCTTGCTTGAAGGATTTCGTACTAGTTAATAAGTTTTTCCATTTTAACTAGTTCGTATTCTTCATTTGGTAGTGATTTTCAAACTAAACCTAATTTTCAAATCTATTTTTGAAAACCCCTACCTTCAAAGGGCGGTTGGATGGGAGATCATGTTCATGTATGCCCTAAATTGAAAATCTTTAAAACTTGAATTATGATTGGGTGGTAGAGAATATGATGTATACACTTGAACTTATTGTTATGTCAATTGGTATCATTGAACTCTTTCAATTGGTATCATTTTGATCTTCTGGTATACTCATATATGTTTTGTATGTATGTATGCTTTAAATTCCAAGTATATCAATTTCTATTGGTATCTATTTTTCATACATATATATGTTTGTGTTTATGCTAGTGCTTGAGTTTCAATTTTGTTTAAATTGATTACTTTTAAATTGTTATCAAGACTATGCATGACTTTAGTTTGTATTTCATAAAGGGGGAGAAAATATGATTTTGTATTTCAATTGGTATTTGTACTCCCACACTTTATGATTAAAAGTTGTTATTTTAAACATATGATATCAACATCAAATTAAAATGAACAATTCTTACAATTGGTATCAATGTTTCTATGTAAAATCTTTTCAATTGTATCATATTTAAGAAATTCAAAATTTGTTTTGGTTTCAAGATTCATGTTTAAGAATTCAAGACTTATGTTTAATTACAATTGGTATTTCCAAAATTTTGTTTAAAGAAAATATTCAAAGTTTTGATTTGTATTTCCTATATGCAAGGAGAGCTTAACATCTCTCTTACATATAGATTCATGTTGAGTATATTATAAATTGAGGAGCTTGACAACTCTTCTTTATATGATATACGTGTGTAGGGGGAGCTTCACATCTCCTCTTATGCATTACATAATATGTGTTATGTGAATTGGGGCTTGTCATCCCTTCTTCATGTAATGCATATGTGTAGGGAAGCTAACTTAGCGTCTTCCTCTTCATGAATGTATATAGCATATAACATATATTGATCCTTATTTATTGGTAGCAAGATGCTTCATTGACATATTTTTTTAATTGATATCATGTTTGTAGTCACCCCTTATTGACTTTGTTTTCTGTTTTAGACAAAAAAGGGGGAGAACATTGTTTGCATTGTTTTGATTGATAAAAAGGGGGAGAAAGGTTTTTACCCCTCATTTTATCTATGGTTTTGATTGTTTACCCCTTTGTTGAGGATTGACAAAAAGGGGGAGAATTATTTGAGAGTTTAACATGCATATATAAAACTCAAATTACTTCTATGCATGATTGGTACATGTTTTTTTTATATGCATGCTTATGTTTTATATGCATATATTATGTTTTAATCTCAAGAATATTAAGTTTAATTGATATATAGAGTTTGCTTTGTAATTGGTATCTAGAGCTTATTTTGTTTTGAATATTCCATTTGATATCTAGAACCATTTATTGTTTATGCATATGCATGTTTCATGTTTAATATTCATTGCATATATTTATTGTTTATCCCTATGCATGAGTTAAGGGGGAGCTTCCTTGAAGCTTATCTTTAATCCATGCATATATAACTCCATGAGTTTTGTCATCATCAAAAAGGGGGAGATTGTTGGCCCAAAGGCCTTCCACTCTAGTTTTGATGATGATCAACTCATGTAGTTATATTTACTAATATTCTTGTGCTTCTAAGTTTCAGATCATTAATAGGATATTAGTTGGTGATTAGCTTCAACAAGGAGTTTGGAAGCTTATCATGTTGATTCCGGTGCCAAAGCTTAAAGATCATACCTTTGCACTTGGAGGATCACGCGTTTGGGATCAAGTCTACTTGAAGATGGAAGTTCGACAAGAAGACTTAGGTATCCTAGTTTAGATAGAGTTTTAGATCCATATTTGTAAAGTTTAGTTTAGTTGATATGCTCAAGTGAACACAAAACACACACGTTTTATGATTTGATATTTGGTTTTTATGAATAGTTGATCAAAACAAGTTTACATATGTTATATGTATAGTAGATGTTTTCTATTTATACATACATGCTTTAACTTGGTAAACAAACTTATTTTGATATCCCTATTCATGTTTTGGAAAAATCAAGTTTGACAAAATACAAGGTTTTGTTTTTGATAAAATTTGCAAGACTCAAAATGAATTGATATGTTGATATATTGTCTTGAAATTTTTATCACATGTTTATGTTTCAACATAAAATGATAAAACAAGTTTTATGGAATTTTCAGAAATGATAAAAGGTTTTTATAAAATATTTTTCCAAAATTTTCTGACCTTGTTTTGTGCTGACAGGCTGGTCGGTCGACCGCGACGGTCGACCGCACCAAGGGCCGGTCGACCGTTGCGGTCGACCGACGTGCACAGACGTGCACGTCTGTTAGGCACAGGCACGGTCGACCGGGACGGTCGACCGAGTTGAGAGCTCTGCTCTCGGGTTTTCTCGGTCGACCGGGCCGGTCGACCGCAGTTGCCCAACGGTCATAATTCTGACCGTTGGCGGTCGACCGGACCGGTCGACCGGCAGTCTGTCAGACTGCCAGCTCAGCCTAACGGCTAGTTTTGTATAGGGGCTATATAAACCCCATCTCTTTGGGGATTTTGGCCAAGTTTTTTTAAGAGAAAAAAATACTTGTTTTCTGAAGTGTTTAAAAGAGTTTTTGGGCTTTAAAACTTCTCATCTTTATTTGTTTTTGGTTTTTGGAAAATCAAAGAAAACTAGGTTTTGGGATTTTGATTTGGTATTTCATTTTCTATCATATACAAGAGATTTCCAAGTAGTTTTTCTTTGTTGCTTGTTTCCAAAAACACTTGTTTCCACACTTGAGCTATCTTCTATCCTAAACTATTAGGATCTTGTTTTTGTGGAAAAAGATAAGAGAAAAAGAAAGAGAAGTGTTTGAGGTTGTTTGTTGTAAACCTCATTGTTGTAAACCCTCCTTCATTTGTTGTATCCCTCTTCAGTAGAGGTGATCGGAGTGGTATTGGTTGTGAGCCTCTTTGGTAGAGGTGGAGTTTGGTTGTGAGCCTCTTCGGTAGAGGTGTGTGGATTGGTTGTTGTATTGGCTACGGGCCTTGCCCCTCGGTTGTGAGATGGTTGTTTGAGAGAGGAGTTTGGTACTCCTAGAGTTGTAAGAAATCCTCTTTGGTAGAGGTTCCCTCGGTGGGAGTTGAGATAGTGGAAATCCTACACGGTGGTGTAGGCGGGGATGTAGAGCAAGGTGCTCGAACCTCGAAACAAATCTTGGTATTTGCGTTTTGATCCATTGTCTCTCTAACTCTCTCTCTTATAATTGTGCATAGCATCATACTCATCATCATATCATACTTGCTTGTGTTTAGCATTGATTCATTCAAGCATCATTCTTTCATTGCATACATATCTTATACATTGCTTGTGTTGCCTTGCATCTTTCATATTGTAATTTATTCTTGATTGCTTGGCTTGATTGTGTGTGCACATATATTGCTTGGATTGCTTGTGTGTGTGTGCCTAACTTATACTCATCCAACAAGAGCTTCACATAGCACCTCAACCCATTTCAAGGGGAATCAAGGGGAGTTAATCCAGAGCCTCGCAAGGGGAATTCGGCTACACTTGTTGTATTGTATTAGTTTGTGCATAATTTGCATTAGCTTTCGCATTTAGCGCACTTAGTTTGCATTAAGTTTCTTAGATTAGCACTTACACCTATTCACCCCCCCTCTAGGTGTTTTTCAATATATATATATATATATCTCACTATCTCCCTTCACTTCATTTCCTCGATGGATTAAGACACAGCAACCCCGATCACGGCTGACTCCCAACCTCCCGCCACTCTGTTCACCTCCTCCTCTGACCTCTGCTACAACCTCGCCTCCCTTCAAGACCTCCCCAATGGTGGCCAATTGTGCTCCGTCGTCGACAAGGTGGCCCGAGGCCTGCTCCTCCCTCCCCTGGCTCCTTTTCCTTCCCCGGAACATGCGCACCCCAGAGCTCTCCTTCCATCGCCACTGCTCAACACCAACACGCGCCTTCATCCTCCCTGCGCCAACAGCCAGCCGCTCAAATCCTCGCTCCTCCTTCCTTGCACAAGCCAACAACCGAACTCAAGGCCGAGTTATGGCTGTCCGCGCTCTGCCGGCAAGCTCGAGAAGTCCCACGTCCTTCCAGCGAGCACCGCGGGCCATCGTCATGCTCCGCGGCTTCCGCCTTCACCGTCGACGGCCGTGTACACCCGCGCGCATACCCTGCGTGAGTTTCCCGTCTCCTTTTCTCTCCATATATTTCATGTGGATGGGTAAGTTTCATTAATTTGCATGCATGGGTATTTTGGAAATGTTTATTAGGTGTGTACTTAATTAATCATGGCTAGTTATAAATATGTACTGTGGGTTTCATTTTTGTGTGCTGTGGAGTGTGAGTGCGTGGGTGCATAATGAGTGTTTTCTTTTTTTTCTTTTATATGTGATGAGTGTGGGTGCGTGGGTTATTTGCATGAGTTGGGTTGGGTGTTAATAATTAGTGTGCTAATTATTAAATTTTAGTGTACTAGTCTAGTAGTCTGTGTTTTCATTTTGAGTGTTGTGTATCTTAGAGTGTGTGTGTACATGTTTTTGAGTGTTGTGGTTTCATGTCTTGAATGTGTGAGCGTGGGTGCATGGCTATGAAAAGTGTGCGTGCATGATTGTGTAAACAGTAAAATGAAGAAGTGAGTATTAATGAATGGGTGCATATATGGGTATATAGATTGGTATGTTTATTAAATGTATTTATGCTTGGCATATAGGTGGGTATTTATATGTCTCTCCCCTCCTTGTTTCACAAACGCATCCACGTTGTGGCGATCGTCCTTGTCTGATGACCTCCGGTGAGCTCCGTCGCGCCCTTCGACCTCCGTCGTCGAGTCCGCAAGTTTGACCCGATACCAATTGTTTTCAAGGAAATGTCACACCCCGCGATAAGAGGCAAGTGTACACGATTCTCTCCTCATTGATTTTCATGTCGATTTTAACTCTGTCTCTTAACTATAATTTCTAGATATTATATTCATGATTGTCTATATCATTATGTGATCACGTTTTCATCATTAGCCGTTCTTGAATCCAAATATATTATTAATCTTTGTATTTCTTGATATTATCACCCATTCTATCTCGTGATCATTACCTTGTGTATCGTGTTTGCATCTCATTCCTGTACTTGCATACATCCAACTAAAATCAACATGATTACTTGTATGTGGTAGACTGATTTATTGACGTGAAATCTACACTGATCATGACAAATACTTTGATCTGGATCTTGAGGATAACTGGATAATAATGAAGAAAGATTTATAGTTAAATATTGTATATCGATTGATATTGTGATCCTGATATTACTGGAAATTAATCGAGGAAATTGACCATTATATTCTAAGTAATTATTCGAGGGTATCTTATTGGATTATGGACACATGATCATGACCGTTTTACTTTGACATTTAGATTACATGTCACTAACAATACTTGCACTATTTTGCATGCTTCTGGTATCACTTGCACAACTATATAATTTGTCACATGATATTGTCCCTATCTACATCGTCCCATGATCTTGATACACATTATATTCACTATCTCTCACTGATATTCTTGGTACTGATTCATAATCCTGTAACACTGAGTAACACATTATTTTGCATTTACATTTATTAATAAAATTAACTAAGTCAGGGTTATTGGGGGAGACTGTAGCAGGGGAAATCCAGGGAGGTGTGCTTGGAAGGGCGACCCCTTGTGGGTTTGGATGCTACACGTGATCTTGTTATTTATGCGCGCTCCTGTTATTACATGTTACATGATACCTGAGTACAGTGAATTGTTTCTCCCTGCTATCAAGATCCACTAACGCATTACTTGTTTGATATGCAGTTATCCTGTAGCAACCCGTTCCCGGGATACGTACCCAGATGCGTATCCCAAAAAATTTTCGACCATGTTGTTCAATTTTCTTCCAGTATGTGTTTTGCGTTATGATTGCTTATATTATTGAGTATCAGATCTGGATTCTCAGATCTAGAGCAAGCCCTGATCCGGACCAGGAACCCGAAACCAGCCAGTAGCCCGATTTGACTTCCTGGTAATCTGATTTGACCGATTTTAATTTCAGACACTGTTTTCTAATATTTTAGATTTTTCATGATTTTCTCAAATTTTCTGAAATTTTTCTGCAAAATCTCCAAAACCGGTGTAGGTCGGCATCGCTGACTGATTCTCAGATTTTTAGTTTTCAAACGGGATTGAATTTTCAAAAACGACTTTCACATTACTTCTTAAAATTTTATTTTCTATTTAAATATATTTTTTGGGATTTTTAAAAATTTATCAAAATTTTACCGATTCTGGTGTCTGCTAGTATCGCCGAAAGATTCCAGAATTTTTAATTTGAAACTACATTGAATTTCTTGAATCCGATTTCACAATGTATCTTAAAATAATATTTTATATTTTTGAGAATTTTTGGAACGTTTCTGAAACGGTAGAATTTTCACCCCATTTAAATAATAATATTATTTATCGACAATTTCTTTTCTCACTTTTTCCTTCTCTGTTCCCCCACTTCGTACTACCAAAAATTATAATAAATAAATTAAGTTAATAATAAAAATTTTAAACTATTTTATTTTCATTTTTCCTATTTTTTTTCCTTCTTTAATTTTCTTTCTTTTCTTTCCTTTTCTTTTCTTCACCTTGATTTTCCCCCACAACTAAATGCAGCCGCCTAAAGACGCCCGCCGCCCGCCACCTACAGCAGTAGGGCTGCTGCCGCAGCCCTATCGCCCCCTAAATCATCATTCCATCCCTTCTCATCCTCTATTAAACCACCAAACTTCCATTTCCTTATTCATTTCAAACAAAAATCCAAAATCAAAACTTCATCTCCTTCAACAAAACAACCCAACTCACGCACCCACCCATGGCCGCCGCCTCCACCTTCACCACCGCCGCCGCCGGCCACTCCTAGGCCGGCCAACCAACTCCCCAACACTTCCTCTTCACACCACCACCTCTTTCAACCTCCAACAATCCTCCTTCTCCAATTTCAACAAAAACCCATCATTCTTCTTCCTTCTCTTCTCCAAAATTCACCCTCATCTCCACCAAATTTTCCACTTCTACCACCCCATCATCATCTCCTCCTCCTCCTCCTCCAACCCCCAAACACCACCAATCATCACCACTACCACCACAACGCCACCACCACCATCTTCCACCACCATCAAAACAACCCAACAACAACCACAATAACAAAACAACCACCAATCCCCTCCCCCCTTTTGGGCAGCCCGCGCGCACAGCTCTCCTCCCCGGCGGCGGCGCCACCGCCACCAGGCCGCCGCCGCCGCCGGCGGTGGCCGTCAGCCACCCCCTCCCTCCATTTTCTTTCATTCATTCTTTCTTAATTCCTTCTTTCTTCCTTTTCATTTCTTTTCCCTTTCTTTTCACTAATATAACACTCATATTTCCCTCATTCCAAAAATACCCCTCCCCTCATTCCCTTATTACTTCACTATATTTACACCCAATACCCCTCTCCTTTTAAATCCTAATTCTTTTCTAAAAACACCACATTTTCTCTCTCTTTCTCTCTCTCTCCCCTTCCTACAACTTTCTCTCTCCTCTCTCTCTCCCCTCTCTTTCCCTCTCTAATATTTATATATATTTATAATTATATATTTAATATAAAACTATGGGCTAGTGGATTTCTCGTGCGGATCGCCGATTTTCTGGATTTTTAACCAGTATTTCACCCCAGTTTCAGGCGAGTGCTTATTATTAATTAAAAATAATTAATCTTATATTTATAACATGATATTGATTTCTCGTGCGGATCGCCGATTTCCTGGATTTTTAACCGGTATTTCACCCCGATTTCAGGCGAGTGCTTATTATTAATTTAAAAATAATTACTCTTATATTTATAACATGATATTGATATGTGGATGTTTTAACATGCTAAATTTGACACCGATATCTTTCATACTATATTTGAAACATAATACCGGACACAGGTATTTGCTATGCTATATTTGACACCGACACTTGCCATGTTATATTTGACACCGACACTTGCCATGCTATATTTGACACCGACACTTGCCATGCTATATCTGACACCGATAATTGTCATGCTCTATTTGAGACCGACACTTGACATGCTATATTTGACACCGATAATTGCCATGCTATATTTGACACTGATATTTGCCATGCTACATTTGACACCGGCACTCGATATTTACACCGGTACTCAGTATTTACACCGACACTTGGCATGTTACACTTGATATATTATTTATGACTCCAGCACTCGGTATTTACACCGGCACTCGATATATAGACCCGATACTTGATCTATGTCATACCTGACACCTGACCCTAATACCCGGTATATTATATGCTTTCATGTGGTATAAATACCTGGACCTGACATCGTGACTTTTGACCGGGCACTACCACCCCAGATACCTGTGTATTATGTGATATATTCATGACTATCACTTTTACCAGGGACTTGGCATGACTATTATATTATTACCAGATATTTGGTACTCCTGAACTCCTGTACTCTTGAACCCCTGAAAAAGGGTGACTCCTGATATTATACTCCTGGTATTATACTCCTGTTTCCGTAAGTTGAAAAATTATGGTTATACTGTATACACTTGTGGACATTATCTTTGAATAAAATACTCAACTTACACTGGGTGGGGGAAACTGATGGAAACCGGTATGATGTCATATTTATAATGGTGATATTTCTGAAGTGTCGTGTGGGGCGCGTAATGATAAGTCCCTAGAAGCAGTAGCCTGAATCTGAAGTGTCATGTGGGACGCGTAATGATAAGTCCCCGGAAGCAGTAGCCTGTACTCCTGAGCTAGTGCCGGGCAGAGACGGGACCCACTATAAATATGAGCCATCAGATTTATCAGTTTCCAAATAATAACTCGTCTTATTCATAAGTGGATGTATGTGTGCCGGTAGCACATACAAAAGCATATGAATCGGATGAATAACATAAAACAACCAAACAGTAATAATGTTAGGAATGTGTGATATTTGGTCTCTCCTTTGTTCGGATCTTGGTACTCACATATCAGACCCGGGTATGTTCTACAGAGTGCGAACTTTAGTATGGACTATCGGTGATGTGAGGCGCTGGTAGGGAGGCGATTGAAATATCAAACGGTACTGACTATTATTATTGGATTAATTAAAATGCAACACCTTTATATTCTCCAGTTACAGTATTATGCTCTGAATTGACACCCTGTTTTATAACACATGACCTCTGTGATACCATGGTTACTCCAGACACACTCTAGTTCTGTTACCCTGAGGCAACTCAAGTTGTATGAATTTAGATAATGGTGACATCGGATATGTGGTATATAGATGAGGGTTTCCTTGTTTGGATTATCCCCTCGACGTATCAACCCCATGAATCCAAAATCTGAGCTTATACAACTAGTTTTGTCCATACTTATATTTATCGCGTGTACTTATCACATGTTGCCATATTTTGTCGCATGTTTATGTGTACCTATGCTCTCTATACTGTTTTCCATGCATATTTTTCGATTCAGACTTACTGATATACATATATTTACTTGATCTCAGATTTACTATCATTTTCCTTATATTACTTGTCATTTTCTGTACCTGCATGCCTGGACCACATCACTTGATCATGTACACGTGTGCCTGTTATGCACGCCATTTGGCTTTATAATATGTACTCGCTGGGGTTGCTAACAACCTTGGATTCTTATGTCTAGATCCTGAAGTCTAGACCCTGGTGATCTTGCTGTAGCTGATCAGAGTGCGCAGCGGATCCTCCCGTGGTGATCGGAGTACAGCAGAAGCTCGGACATCGCCGTAGTTCTTCCTCCTAGCTTATCTCCTGTTTGGCTCTCGAGGTCCTTCTTGCCGTATCATAAGCATCTCTCAGTTTTTATTATGTATATCCCTTCATGTATTGTACTCTTATATTTTCTATTGATGTAATATTCCTGTAATATTGTATCGCTTTCTGTGATAACCATGTACTTATACTATTCTGTTGGAATGTATATTACCACTGTGCTTCCGCCTCTGATTCTTGCCTGTACTGAAGCTTAGCGTATATACGTGAGGGTATTTCCGACCTGCGAATATACGTCACAGTGGCGTCCCCGTACCCGCCGGATCGGGGCATCACAGGATGGTATCAGAACCTAGGCTCTAACATCCTCAATACAAGCAGTTGGCAGATTAATGATGTATTAATCTACAGCTGGAAAGCATGAGTCTTGAATATACATTCCAATCGCAAGTACAGTGTTATCTATTTCTTCCTTGCAATCTTTTCCTTGGATCCTGAGACCCTTCTATCTTTCCCTTCAGCTTCTTCCCATCATCCCTTCAACCAACTCAGAGATGGAGAGACGGAGAACCAGTAACGGTCCTGGCACTTCTCGTGACAATTCCAATGGAGAGAGTGACAACATGATGAGGGTACTCATGGCATGATGGAGAGTCAGCATCAGCAGGCAGAACTCTTACGACAGGTATTATTGACAGCACCTAGAGAGCAGAGGCCTGGAAATGTATCCGATTTCAGAAGACTGTAGCCAGCTATATTTTCAGGTACTGAGAAGCCGCTGGACGCATAGCAAAGGCTGATTGATACTACAGATCTTCTGAAGGCAGCCCGGATTCCTGATGAGAACCAAGTGAAAGTGGCTAAGATACAACTGAAGGACGTGGCCAGGACTTGGTGGTTGGCAGAAGAAGCGAGGCTGGAGAAGCCCATCACTTGGGACCAATTTTCTAGGAGTTTCTACGAGAGATTCTTCTCTAAGACGGCACAGAAGGAGATAGAAGATCAATTTGTTGGCCCAAAGGCCTTCCATCCTAGTTTTGATGATGATTAACTCATGTAGTTATGTTTACTAATAATCTTGTGTTGTTTAAGTTTCAGATCATTAACCAAGATATTAGTTAGTGATTAGCTTCAACAAGGAGTTTAGAAGCTTTTCATGATGATTCCAGGGCCAAAGCTTTAAGATCACACATTGCCTAGCCCATGGATGGAGTTTTGGAGCAAGTCAACTTGAAGATGAAGATCATCAAGAAGACTTAGGTATCCATAGTTTAGATAGTGTGTTTTAGATCCATTTGTAAAGCATAGTATAGTTGATATACTCAAGTGCACAACACACAAAAGATTTATGTTTTGGATTGGTTTTCATGAACTGTAGATCAAAACAAGTTTACTTTATTTCTATGTATATTAGATATGTTCTAAATATACATACATGCTTTAAACTTGCTAGACAAACTTATTTTGACTATCCTATTCATGTATTGAAAAATCAAGTTTGATAAAAATACAAGTTTTGTTTTTGATAAAATTTGCAAGACTCGAAAATGAATTGATATGATTGATATATGTCTTGAAATTTTTTATCACAAGTTTGTGTTTCAATACAAAATGTTAAAACAAGTGTTGTAAATTTTTAGAAGACTTAAAAGAATTTTCAAAATATTTTTAAACTGGTTTTCTGACCCAGTTTCTGTTCCAGGCTTCAATTAGTCGACTAGTCAAACTGACATAGTCGACTAGGCTGAAGTCGGTCGACCGGGCCGGTCGACCGACGTGCACAAATCTGTGCACGTTTGGAGACACTGGGACGGTCGACCGGAACGGTCGACCGGTCTGAGAGCAGAGCTCTCTGTTTGTTTGGGTCGACCGGGCGGTCGACCGTGGTTGCCCAATGGTCACATTTCTGACCGTTGGCGGTCGACCGGGCCGGTCGACCGTCAGCCTGTCAGGCTGCCAGCTCAGCCTAACGGCTAGTTTTGTATTGGGGCTATATATACCCCATCTCTTCATAGTTTTTGTAGAAGTTTTTAAGAGCAAAAATTCCAGACCTTCTTAAGTGTTTTTAAAGAGTTTTCAAAAGTATTTGGGGCTTTAATCTTTCAATCTTTATTGTTTTAGGTTTTGGAAAAATCAAAGAAAAGAGGATTTTGGGAGATTTGCCTTGATTTTCATTCTATATCTTTTGCAAGAATTTTCCCAAGTGTTTTTCTTTGTTGCTTGTTTTCCAAACACCTAGTTTTCCACACTTGAGCTATCTTCTATCCTAATCTATTTAGGATCTTATTTTGTGGAAAAAGAAAAAGGAAAAAGGTTTGTGGTTGAAAGAGACCACCTATTGTAAACCCTTGATTTCTTGGTTGCTCCCTCTTTGGTAGAGGTTGAGGTTGTGATTTGGGTTGTTGGTTTGCTCCCTCTATTGTGAGGTGGAGATTGGTGTTTACTCCCTCTTGGTGAGGTAGAGTTGGTTGTTGGTTTGTATCCCTCAAGTGTGAGGTTGATTGGTTGTTGTATTGGCTACGATCCTACCCCTCGGTTGTGAAGTGGTTGTTTGAGAGAGGAGTTCGGTACTCCATTGTTGTAAAAATTCTTCTCGGTGAATGTTCCCTCGGTGGGAGTCCTCGGTGGACATTGATAGTGGATTGGAAATCCTACACGGTGGTGTAGGCGGGGATGTAGAGCAAGGGTGCTCGAACCTCGAAACATATCATTGTGTTTGCGTTTGATCCACTTGTCTCTAAACTCTCTCTCTTTACATTTGTGCAAAGCATCATACTTCATTCATATTATATTTGCTTGTGTTGAGCATAATTCATATTGTCATATCATATCTATTTGCTTGTGTTGTGCCTTGCATAATTCACATTGCTGTTGGCCCAAAGGCCTATCACTCTAGTTTTGATGATGATCAACTCATGAAGTTATGATTACTAATGATCTTGTGTTTAATTAGTGACAGATTCATTATCAAGATCTTAGTAGGTGTGGAGCTTCAACAAAGGATTTAAAGACAAGTTGGAAGCTAGCACCGGTTGATTCACGAGCCTATGCATCAAGAACACATCTAGAGATGAGCTCGGTGGATTGCATTTGGACCAAGTCAAGAAGATGAGAAGCCTTCAAGTGAAGACTTCAAGAAGATGAAGACTTGGGTCTAGGTATAAGATTTAGTTTTTTTGTTTAGTTAAAAATGTAAAGGATAGATAGTTGGTGGATTGCTCAAGTTTCTCACACACACACTCTTGATAGAACTCTTGATAGAACTCTTGATAGAATTGCTTTCATAAAAGATTTTTATGTTTAGAAAAGAATTTTTATTAGTAAAAGATTTTCTTTGTGACAAAATATATATACCTTGGTTTTTGGTATTTCTATCATGTATATCTTTTCAACCATAACCAAGTTTAGAGCTTAATGTCAAAAACATAAATATATCATTATGATTGTGTAGTGGATCATATCCATACACACTATGCTTTAGAATGAACTCAAATATCTTGTTTTTGTATTTGATGAAGATTGGAAAAACTAGTTTTGGAAAAACATGTTCTGGAAAAACAGTTTTTATTTTGAGCCAATATTTCCAAGTTACAAAAATAGTTCAAATCTATTATAACATGCCTTGATTTTGTGCAAGCATGTTTGTGTATCATTGCATAACATTGAAACTATTTTTGTAGATTTATTGAGGATTTATGGGATTTATATTAAGTTAATAGACTAATTTAAAAATCCCAGTTTTTCAGACCAGGAATTGGCTGACAGACCAAATCGGTCGACCGGACGGTCGACCGCAGCTAGGTCGGGTCGACCGTCCGGTCGACCGACGTGCACAGCCCTGTGCACGTTGTCAGCATAGTGGTCCGGTCGACCGTACGGTCGACCGCTGCAGAGAGTTCTGCTCTCTGGATTTTTGGGTCGATCGGGCGGTCGACCGGAGGCTTCAACGGTCGGAAAAATGACCGTTGGCCAGTCGACCGGCCGGTCGACCGGTAGCTCTGACAGACTCCAATGGCTAGTTTTCTGGCAGCCTATAAATTGGGGTTTTTGTCATTGTTTGAAGCCAAGATTTTTGGGAGACTTAGAGCCAGTTTTTCCTAGTCATTTTCAGAAGTTTTCTCCACAAAATAGAGTGCCAATATTTCCTATCAAAAGGGAAGATTTTATTAAGAGTGTAAAAGTGATTCTTTGTGTTTTTCACCATAGTTCTTTTCCTTGCTTTCTCACACCACACTTGAGCTATCCATTGCTATATTATCCTATAGGTGTGTTGTAGTGAGAGTTTTTGTAAGGTGATCAAAGTGTTGTGATCACCAAAGATCTTTCTTTGTTCTTTGAGGAGACGGGCAAGTGTGCTCGTTGGTGGTTGGAGTTCGGTTGTGAACTCTTTGGTTTGAGGTGCGGCATCGGCGAGCTTGTGAAGCTTGCGTGTGTACGGGACTTGGGAGTCCGAGGGCTTGTAGGTGTTGCGGCACCAAGGAGAGATCCGTTGGGATCGTGCATAGTGGAAATCCTTCGTGTGTCGAAGGCGGGGATGTAGAGCAAGTGTGCTCGAACCTCGAAACAAATCCTTTGTGTTTGCGATTGCTTACTCTAACTCTCTTTCTCTCTTTGTCTCTTATATCTTGCATTACTTTATAGTCTTTATCTCTCATATGCATGATATACCCTTGTGCTCATAATTGCTATACTTGCTTGGGATTGTTGTTAACACTAGTATTCAACCAAGAGAGCCAACGCGGCACCTCAACCCATTTCAAGGGGAGTCTAGAGGAGCTTGTCCAGAGCCTCGCAAGGGGAATTCGGCAACACTCTTGTCTTATACATAAGTGTTTAATTAAAAGAAATTTTATTTGGTCATCTTAGTTTTAATTCCGCATCATTTGTTCATAAGTGACCATTAGATTAGCCATCACCTATTCACCCCCCTCTAGGTGATATTTCAATTGCTATATCTTGTATATGCTTGGTTGTTTGTGTGTGCCTCACTTGTACCTAATCAACAAGAGCTTCATATAGCACTTCAACCCATTCAAGGGGAATCAAGAGGAGTTAGTCCAGAGCTTTCACGGGGAATTCGGCTACACTTGTTGATTGTATTAAGTGTGTTGCAAAATTTGCATTAGTTTCCGCATTTAGCACACTTAGTTTTGCATTTAGTTTTAGATTAGCACTAATACCTATTCACCCCCCCCTCTAGGTGTTTTTTCAATTGGTATCAGAGCTAGTGCTCCTGATACTTAGGCTTAACATCTTAGGAGTGAGATCCATTTGCTTGCTAATCTATTGTTTGCATTTGCTTGTTTGCACACTCATATAGTTTACCATGGCTTTCATGACCCCACCTATGTTTGACCCTTCCAATATTCATGTTTGGAAGATTAGAATGACTGTTTATTTACAAACCCTAGGTCATAAAGTTTATCTTGCCATTACCAAGGAATCCTTCCTTAGTGATAGCAATCATATAGGGGCCAATGCACAAGCCCTTGAGGCCATTAGAAGCACATTACCTAAAGATTATCTTATGTGTGTTTCTAACTTTGATTCCGTTTTTGTAGTGTGGAACAAATTGACAACCACCACCACCTCCGAGCTTCAAGTACAAATTCAAGAAGAGGAATCTAGTAGAGAATCCGATCACAATGCTTCATGGTCCAAGGGAATGACTCCCTTGAGGTACTTTCGGAACCCCACTTAGATAATGATGATTGTGCTAGTTCTTCAAATGATTATATTGATCCCCATGCCTTGAATGAAGAACTATCTATTGTATGTGAAAAATTAATTGAAAAATAAAATTTGTTGAGAAAGAAAAGTCTAGGAATTGAACAAGAAAATAAGAGTTTGCATTCTAGACTTGATTGTGTTTTGCAAGAGAAGGTTGAGGTCTATAATGAAAGGGATGCATTAAGATCTCAATTAGAACTTGCATTAAAAGAAAATAAATTTTTAAAATCAAAAATTATTGTGAAACACTTTTGAAGAAAAATGAAAACTTGTCTTCAAAAGTTGATTTTGTTTTAAAAGAAAATGTTGCTTTGAAAAATAAGATTATTTCTATTTCAAATGAGTTGAATGTTTGTTTTGATAAAAATATTGTTTTACAAAATAAGATTGATGCACATGTTTGCCATGCTAGGGTAGTTTCACCTAGATCACCCCTTGCATGCTCCACTTCTTCTATGATTAAAAATGATATATACATGTTGAAGAAGAAAGTAGATTGTTTGGGCTCCACTATTAGCCAATGTGCCATGAACCACTCACGTTTGGAAACCTTGGTTCGAAAGAAACAAGTTCCATCCTTTATGCATGCACACCCATCACGGCATACACATGCTCCACACGGACACCATCAACACATGTATGCTCATGTGTACACATGTACACACTGTGGCCGAAAAGGCCATCTTGCTAAATTTTGCTATGATCGTTTACATGTTGAGAATTTAGCAAAGAAGTTTGTTTGGGTTAGAGAAGGTACTAACCCCCATGGACCCAATAAGATATGGGTACCAAAGACCACCCCTCCTATTGTTTTTGATGTAGGTGTGGGCTCTCACATGACGTGAGGGTGATGACACCTTGGAGTGGATGCGTTCCGAGCTTCATGGAAATCAATTGGATGCATCACTTTCAAGGGAAGGTTTGGTGGAGAGGACCACCTTTGTTTTGGAGAACTAGAGCGGTGCCCTCTTTGGTTTTGGTATCGAATCTCTAACTCCTTATGTTTACATGCTTTCCATGTTTATCTTTCATAGCATGATTTGATGTTTAGTGATCATCATGAATATGCCATGTTAATTAGATTAGTGTTATACTTATTAGTTGGTTGAAACATCCATGTTTTATATGGACTTATATTTTTGTGTTATCACCTTGGTTAAACTAATTTGTATGACCTAGATCTAATGCACATGCATGTACATATTGATCATATATGTTTTGTATTTCATATCTTTGATGTTTTATAGCATGTTTCATTGTCTATGGATTAGTATGTAAATGCCATGATTATTAGATCCTTGACATACATATATAGTATTTGAGACACACATGCTTGTATGAACCCATTCTTAGTGTTCTCACTTTTGTTTAAGCTATAATGTACATCATGAATCTAATACATGTGAATTTACATAGTAATCATATTTTAGTTTTATCATGATGATTTTTATATTGTGTTTTAATGCTTCATGTTAAGATTACATGTTTAGATGTTAGTTTTCATTAAGACTAGTTATATACTTGTGCATATAGTGGGCAACAAATAAATTTATATATGTTTGAGCTTGAATGCTTATTTGAACCCATTAGATATGCTAGTATAATCTAGTTTTGATGATTCATACATTTCAAACTTGTATTCCATTTTTGGATTTGTTTTATGAGTTTTCACTTCATGTATATGTTTGTATTGCCAAACTTTAAGATATACATGTATACCCCTTGAGTCATTTGCCTTTCATGCAAATCTATATATGGACTCAATTGTTTGTAGGGATATGTATGTATACTTATTGTGTTGACCATTCATACATATACCTTGAAATGAAATTGGTTTTGGTGAAAATTTAGTTTTTCTTGATTTTGTGTTTAATTGTTTAACTTCATGTATATGTCTATCTTTTCCAAACTATTAGATATACATGATTATCCTAGAGCCACGTGCCTTAATGCATATATTTTATGGACTCATTGTGTTTTGGATATGTATGTATACTTTAGTTTGTATTAGACATACATATGCCTTGAAGATTAAATAGTTTAGATGATTTTCATGATTTTCGTGTTTTCTTGTTTAAAGGAATATTGAGCTAAATTGTATATTTTCATGATCATGTTCTTCACATTATATTTGTACACTCACATTTCTTATTTACTCATGTGTTTTGTTTTCATGAGTCATATTTATGCTTCATTGACTTGAGTGTTTGATATCATGTGGATTTCATGTTTTATGAAAAATTATTTTTGTTGTATTCCTTGCTTGAAGGATTTTGTACTAGTTTAAAAGATTTTCCATTTAACTAGTTACGGTATTCCTCATATGGTAGTTGAAAAACTCTACCAAAAGTTTTTTTTTCAAACAAAACTTATTTTCAAATCTATTTTTGAAAACCCCTACCATCCAAGGGCGGTTGGAAGGGAGATCATGTTCATGTATGCTTTACAAGTGAAAATCATTTAAAACTTGAACCATGATTGGGTGGTAGATTATATGAGATATACACTTGATTATTATTGTTGATTCAATTGGTATCATTGAACTCTTTCAATTGGTATCATTTTGATCTTTTTGTATACTCATATGTTTATTGTGTATGTATATTTTCAATTGGTATCATCTATTAGTGATTGGTACTCATTCTATTTCATACACATATACTTGTTTTATTTGTGCTATTATATTTCTATATTTTGAGCATAAATGTTGTTTATGCTAGTGCTTGAGCTTCAATTTTATTTCAATTGATTACTTTTAAATTGGTATCAAGCCCATGCATCATTTTAATTGGTATTTCATAAAGGGGGAGAAAATTTAATTGTCTTTCAATTGGTGATTTTTCAATTGGTATTTGTTTCCCACTCCCTTACTTTATGATTAAAAATTTCATGTTGGTATCATATGCTTAATATGAAAATTATTTACAATTGGTATCAAAATTTTGTTTAAACATTCAAAATTTATTATGTTTAATATCAATTGGTATCAAGATTTTCATGTGTTTTGTTTAAAATTGGTATCAATATTTTCTTGTTTGTTTCCTTTCAATTGGTACCTTAATTGATTGTCACCCCTTATTGACCTTGTTTTTGTTTTTAGACAAAAAGGGGGAGAACATTGTTTTATTGTTTTGATTGACAAAAAAAAACGGGGGAGAAAGATTTTTACCCCTCATTTTATTGTTTTTGATTGTTTATCCCTTTGTTGATGATTGACAAAAAGGGGGAGAATTATTTGAGAGTTTAACATGCATATATAAACCACAAAATCCTTCTATGCATGATTGGAACATGTTTTTTTTATGTATGCATACTTATGTTTTTGCATATATTAAGTTTTATTGATATCTAGAGCATCTAGTGTTTTGTTAATGTTTTATTAATTTAATTGGTAACTAGAGCTTCTAGAATATGTTTTATGCATGTTGATGTATACATGTTTATATGCATACTTGTGTTTAGTTTTCTCATGTTTATCAAATAAACAATAGATATGCATATATGTTTTGTTTTGCAAATGTATGGAGATAAGAACTTGATGACTTTTATGATTGTTTGACATGTTGTATTTGCATACATGTCATACATTTGCATACATATTTTTGAGCTTCATTGTCATATATTATTATTTGTTCATGCATGAGTTAAGGGGGAGCTTCTTTGAAGCTTAACCTTAATCCATGCATA
This sequence comes from Agave tequilana, assembly GCA_038442645.1. Lineage (NCBI taxonomy): Eukaryota > Viridiplantae > Streptophyta > Magnoliopsida > Asparagales > Asparagaceae > Agave > Agave tequilana. The sequence continues at coordinate 73,372 of JAVJIF010033409.1, forward strand.
TATAACTCCATGAGTTTTGTCATCATCAAAAAGGGGGAGATTGTTGGCCCAAAGGCCTTCCACCCTAGTTTTGATGATGATTAACTCATGTAGTTATGTTTACTAATAATCTTGTGTTGTTTAAGTTTCAGATCATTAACCAAGATATTAGTTAGTGATTAGCTTCAACAAGGAGTTTAGAAGCTTTTCATGATGATTCCAGGGCCAAAGCTTCAAGATCACACATTGCCTAGCCCATGGATGGAGTTTTGGAGCAAGTCAACTTAAAGATGAAGATCATCAAGAAGACTTAGGTATCCATAGTTTAGATAGTGTGTTTTAGATCCATTTGTAAAGCTTAGTATAGTTGATATGCTCAAGTGCACAACACACAAAAGATTTATGTTTTGGATTTGTTTTCATGAACTGTAGATCAAAACAAGTTTACTTTATTTCTATGTATATTAGATATGTTATAAATATACATACATGCTTTAAACTTGCTAGACAAACTTATTTTGACTATCCTATTCATGTATTGAAAAATCAAGTTTGATAAAAATACAAGTTTTCTTTTTGATAAAATTTGCAAGACTCGAAAATGAATTGATATGATTGATATATGTCTTGAAATTTTTTATCACAAGTTTGTGTTTCAATACAAAATGTTAAAACAAGTGTTGTGGATTTTTAGAAGACTTAAAAGAATTTTCAAAATATTTTTAAACTGGTTTTCTGACCTAGTTTCTGTTCCAGGCTTCAATCAGTCGACTAGTCAAACTGACATAGTCGACTATGCTGAAGTCGGTCGACCGGACCGGTCGACCGACGTGCACAAATCTGTGCACGTTTGGAGACACTGGGACGGTCGACCGGTCTGAGAGCAGAGCTCTCTGTTTGTTTGGGTCGACCGGGCCGGTCGACCGTGGTTGCCCAACGATCACATTTCTGACCGTTGGCGGTCGACCGTCAGCCTGTCAGGCTGCCAGCTCAGCCTAACGGCTAATTTTGTATTGGGGCTATATATACCCCATCTCTTCATAGTTTTTGTAGAAGTTTTTAAGAGCAAAAATTCCAGACCTTCTTAAGTGTTTTTAAAGAGTTTTCAAAAGTATTTGGGGCTTTAATCTTTCAATCTTTATTGTTTTAGGTTTTTGGAAAAATCAAAGAAAAGAGGATTTTGAGAGATTTGTCTTGGTTTTCATTCTATATCTTTTGCAAGAATTTTCCCAAGTGTTTTTCTTTGTTGCTTGTTTTCCAAACACCTAGTTTTCCACACTTGAGCTATCTTCTATCCTAATCTATTTAGGATCTTGTTTTGTGAAAAAAGAAAAAAGAAAGAGGTTTGTGGTTGAAAGAGACCACCTATTGTAAACCCTTGATTTCTTGGTTGCTCCCTCTTTGGTAGAGGTTGAGGTTGTGATTTGGTTGTTGGTTTGCTCCCTCTATTGTGAGGTGGAGATTGGTGTTTACTCCCTCTTGGTGAGGTAGAGTTGGTTGTTGGTTTGTATCCCTCAAGTGTGAGGTGGATTGGTTGTTGTATTGCTACGGTCCTACCCTCGGTTGTGAGGTGGTTGTTTGAGAGAGGAGTTCGGTACTCCATTGTTGTAAAAATCCTTCTCGGTGAATGTTCCCTCGGTGGGAGTCCTCGGTGGACGTTGATAGTGGATTGGAAATCCTACACGGTGGTGTAGGCGGGGATGTAGAGCAAGGGTGCTCGAACCTCGAAACATATCATTGTGTTTGCGTTTGATCCACTTGTCTCTAAACTCTCTCTCTTTACATTTGTGCAAAGCATCATACTTCATTCATATCATATTTGCTTGTGTTGAGCATAATTCATATTGTCATATCATATCTATTTGCTTGTGTTGTGCCTTGCATAATTCACATTGCTATATCTTGTATATGCTTGGTTGTTTGTGTGTGCCTCACTTGTACCTAATCAACAAGAGCTTCATATAGCACCTCAACCCATTCAAGGGGAATCAAGAGGAGTTAGTCCAGAGCCCTTCACGGGGAATTCGGCTACACTTGTTGATTGTATTAAGTGTGTTGCAAAATTTGCATTAGTTTCCGCATTTAGCGCACTTAGTTTTGCATTTAGTTTTAGATTAGCACTAACACCTATTCACCCCCCCTCTAGGTGTTTTTTCAATTGGTATCAGAGCTAGTGCTCCTGATACTTAGGCTTAACATCTTAGGAGTGAGATCCATTTGCTTGCTAATCTATTGTTTGCATTTGCTTGTTTGCACACTCATATAGTTTACCATGGCTTTCATTACCCCACCTATGTTTGACCCTTCCAACATTCATGTTTGGAAGATTAGAATGACTGTTTATTTACAAACCCTAGGTCATAAAGTTTATCTTGCCATTACCAAGGAATCCTTCCTAGTGATAGCAATCATATAGGGGCCAATGCACAAGCCCTTGAGGCTATTAGAAGCACATTATCTAAAGATTATCTTATGTGTGTTTCTAACTTTGATTCCGCTTTTGTAGTGTGGAACAAATTGACAATCACCACCACCTCCGAGCTTCAAGTACAAATTCAAGAAGAGGAATCTAGTGGAGAATCCGATTCACAATGCTTCATGGTCCAAGGGAATGACTCCTTGAGGTACTTTCGGAACCCCACTTAGATAATGATGATTGTGCTAGTTCTTCAAATGATTATGTTGATCCCCATGCCTTGAATGAAGAACTATCTATTGTATGTGAAAAATTAATTGAAAAATATAATTTGTTGAAAAAGAAAAGTCTAGGAATTGAACAAGAAAATAAGAGTTTGCATTCTAGACTTGATTGTGTTTTGCAAGAGAAGGTTGAGGTCTATAATGAAAGGGATGCATTAAGATCTCAATTAGAACTTGCATTAAAAGAAAATAAATTTTTAAAATCTAAAAATGATTGTGAAACACTTTTGAAGAAAAATGAAAACTTGTCTTCAAAGTTGATTTTGTTTTAAAAGAAAATGTTGCTTTGAAAAATAAGATTATTTCTATTTCAAATGAGTTGAATGTTTGTTTTGATAAAAACATTGTTTTACAAAATAAGATTGATGCACATGTTTGCCATGCTAGGATAGTTTCACATAGATCACCCCTTGCATGCTCCACTTCTTCTATGATTAAAAATGATATATACATGTTGAAGAAGAAAGTAGATTGTTTGGGCTCCACTATTAGCCAATGTGCCATGAACCACTCACGTTTGGAAACCTTGGTTCGAAAGAAACAAGTTCCATTCTTTATGCATGCACACCCATCACGGCATACACATGCTCCACACGGACACCATCAACACATGTATGCTCATATGTACACATGTACACACTGTGGCGAAAAGGCCATCTTGCTAAATTTTGCTATGATCGTTTACATGTTGAGAATTTAGCAAAGAAGTTTGTTTGGGTTAGAGAAGGTACTAACCCCCATGGACCCAATAAGATATGGGTACCAAAGACCACCCCTCCTATTGTTTTTGATGTAGGTGTGGGCTCTCACATGACGTGAGGGTGATGACACCTTGGAGTGGATGCGTTCCGAGCTTCATGGAAATCAATTGGATGCATCACTTTCAAGGGAAGGTTTGGTGGAGAGGACCACCTTTGTTTTGGAGAACTAGAGCGGTGCCCTCTTTGGTTTTGGTATCGAATCTCTAACTACTTATGTTTACATGCTTTCCATGTTTATCTTTCATATCATGATTTGATGTTTAGTGATCATCATGAATATGCCATGTTAATTAGATTAGTGTTATACTTATTAGTTGGTTGAAACATCCATGTTTTATATGGACTTATATTTTTTGTGTTCTCACCTTGGTTAAACTAATTTGTATGACCTAGATCTAATGCACATGCATGTACATATTGATCATATATGTTTTGTATTTCATATCTTTGATGTTTTATAGCATGTTTCATTGTCTATTGATTAGTATGTAAATGCCATGATTATTAGATCCTTGACATACATATATAGTATTTGAGACTGTTGACTGATTTTTCCTGCACACAAAATAAGGATATTAAATTTAGAAATAGTAGTGTGAGGTTCAGTTCTAATCCGCGTTAGCAAGGCTATGCGGGTCGTGATCCTCAAGGAGGGACTGCGATAGAAGCGTTAAGCAAGTTAATCTCTAAAATTTATCTTTTTAGTTAATTGTCACTATGGTATTTACAAAGAAACGTGGTATTTACAATGAGTTGTGGAAAGAATATTGGAGAGATGTGGATTTAATCTACGAAAAGAATAAAAGAAAAGAAAGGAAAACTTATCTCTTTATTTGCTTGCCGTTTGAACCGTTGCGATGATTTCCCTTTTCTTGGAAGGCGTACAAGCACGGCTTATGGGATCGTCAGCCTTCTTAATCTACTCTACGAAATAACAACAAGCTATGAAGACTTGTTCATCGCCATGGGCCGTCAAGGTTCCTTCTTCGGCTAGGTAGTCTCAAAGTGTCAAGTTCTCACGGTTTGCAAGACATCAGAGAAGGAAACAATATAGAAAACAAGATCAAAGAGAACAAGAATACAACATAAAATAGAAGAGATGAACAAATAAACATAACAAAAACAAACCTTTGAATGGATTTCATTAACAATTGAAGAAGAGTTGGCTTACACCGCTGTCACCTCAGTACAAGCATGGACTCTTTCCTCCATGAAAGCTTCCTCCACTCTCAGAATTTACAAAAGAAAATAAAATATAAAAGTGGAAAAAATCCTAAAAATCCTAACTTTGGCCCTTGGCTCGCCTCTGGACGACCTGTACGTTGCACTGCAGGAGATATTTATAGGTGCAGAAGGCCGAGAGTCCTGGATGAACTTGCCCACGAAATCTGGGATTCTAACTCATCCAGAATGCCGCGCTTTTTCCGAGCTTCCGCGGCACTTTTGTGGCTTCTGGTCGCGCGCTTTGGCGCGTGGCCTCTCCTGGTCCGTCCATCTGGGCGCCTGCTTCTGGAAGTTCGATCCTGGCTCTAAATATTGGGATATGGATATAACTTGGAAATCAAGTTATCTAGCCTTTGTATTCTCCCAATCTCTTTTAAACGAATTTCCTTCTCATCTTTGGCTTTTATGCACATCCTGCAAGAGTTTAGGGTTGGGTAGAATTTTATCCTTCCTCATCTTTGATAATTGCAACTTTAGCCCTTGTATAATTGCACTTTGACAATCTGATATTTGCACTTTTACACCTGGGCTTCAACTGTGGGCTTTTGGGCTTCATTAAGCTTTATTTATTATTAAAATAATAATTCGAGGCCTGCACACAATAAATAACAAAATATTAATAATTGTGCAGAATTAAATGAATAAATATGAAAATGTGATGGTAAATATGATGATAAAAATGCATTTTTGACTACCAATCACACCCCCACACTTATCTTTTTGCTCGTCCTCGAGTAAAAACAAAGAATAGAAAAAGTTAATCTAACCTAACTCACTTTCGTAGGAATCACGATTGCACTTAGCACGTGCAACAAGCCGTTAAACCTCTAGGTTACCCTAGAGGACGAGTGTTGTCTCGTGAGGGTTTTCAGCGGATTGCACCCACAAAATCCATAAAAAGGAAAATATTTGAATTATTATTGAAGAGACTAAGTAGTCTATAAGTTTTAGGATCCTCATTTTTATTCATTCTTTAAACTTAGTCTTAATAAAGTTAATTGTTTTCCATTTTAGGTAAGAATTAAAATTGAATTTCTAATATAGTCTTTTTCGTTACCAAAAATCATATGCATCCTTATGTTTTTACTAGGAATTCCTTAACTTGGACTCTCATGCCTCTTTATATATATTTTTTTTCCTTTTTTATTATTATTATTTTTAATAGTATACGCATCTAATTTTCTTTCGTGTAAGCATCAAGGCTTCTTGAGGCCCTCATACCTAACTAATTGATTCTTAGATGTGTTAATACATATATAAGTAATTTTTCCTTAATTTCCTTAGGCTTTCTAATCCACCCATGTAACGAACTTAAAGTCGATGACTCCCAAACCGGTTGGCTTTAGGGCACCAAGTGAGAAAACCCCGCGGACTCAAATTCGAGTGAACTAGGCCCCAAAACTAAGGACTTTATTTTTATTTACTCACCTTTAGGCATGAATACTTATGCTTCTTGAGGCACATGTATCAGCTTAATTGGTGATTTTTTTTCTTCTCTTTTTTTTTTCTTTTTTTTGTATGAGGCACAAGGTCTTTGTCTTAGAATCCTAGATATGCATTTGGTATGCACATTTCATTAAGGTAAAAATCAAGACTAATTATTTATTCAATTTCTTCTCCTATACCTAAAAATTAAACAATTTATTTATTTGACCAAGTTTTTAGAAATCCTAATCATGATTTTCCTAATCCTTAAAACTAACTTAGATTTCTTTCAAAAAAATAAGTCAAAATATTTCCTTTTTATAACAATTTTTTTTTAAATTTTTTTTTATTAGCAATTTTTTTTTTTTTTTAGTTTTTACCTATGTTAGTATGTTAGTAAAACCCACCCCCACACTTATCTCATGCATTGTCCTCAATGTATGAAATGAATGCATATATGCATGAAAAAGAACAAGGGAAGGCGGAAAATTACCTTAGGGGGTGGTTCCGGTGGTGGTCTAATTGGTCCACGAAATGCGGCCCAAACAAGATAACGTAGTAGTTGGTGAAACCCACCAGAAATTTTACGTCTATAACCCACTAAAATGTATGTGTGATCATTTTTTAAAATTTCCACCCCATCAAATTTCCAAATTTCATAATAATTTTAGAGTTAATTGTCTCAACTCCTTGTCCCAAAATGGAGTATGAAGGATGGAATTATTGACTTGGACATTATAGGTGCGGGAACGAATACCGACTCAGGGAAGATGCTCAAATCAAGTAAGGGCTCAGGAGTCGGGCTAGGTTCAAGAATTGGGTCCAAGTCAAGAAATTGAAACTCAAGTCTACAATCTTCTTCCCACAATGGAATGTGACCTAATATGGATGATATCTCTTTACTTCCAATATTAAGGAATTCTAGCTCATCGCCATACAATTTTTCAAAACTAAGGTCAACATCGTCCGTCAGAATTGTACAATCAATTTCAGAAGTAAAGAGATTGTGAGAATCTAGGTCAAGTTCAATATGATCATCTAAAATGGGTGATTCAATTTCATAATGAATTGGAATAGGATCCAATGTTGACTCGGGAAAAGTGAAATCAGGTGGAGACACTGGAGTCATTATTGGATCAGGAAATAAAATTGAATCATCAAGTGGAAGATCATGATCATATTCAAGCTCAAGTTCTAATTCAGGAAAGGAAAACTTGCCAAGTTATCAAAAATTGGAGTTTCGGCAAGTTCACATGATGGTACTGAATTAGAATCTTGTTGTCCAAAGCAACTTGGTTCGTCGGCTCTAAGCGAGTGGTCAGCGATATCAGAATCAGCCGGACGGTGAGAACGTAAGCATTGAACCATCAAATCTATGTCATGATCACGGGCTAATTTAGCCTCAGTCATGGCAGCTAGCATCCCTTCATAGTCGATAGGTGGATCATGTTCTGATTGGACTTGAAAATAGGACGGTAATCGTGATAAAGTTGTGAGTCGGTGGACTCACGTATCATCATGTCTAAGATTGATGGTGATTTTTGCTTGGACTTATTTATACTCATCATTTCCAAGATAGATGGATTTCTATTCTAAATGGGTGGATCTGAGTATGAATTTTGGGAAGAATGTGGACTAGATGGATATGGAGGACAATTTGGTTGAGAATTAGACTCGGGGGACTCGAAACCCCATGAACTCTGTGACGAGTTGAAATTATTATGGAAATTATAGTCATAAGATGGAGGGTGTGGGTTATATTCATTCGGATAAGACCATTCCGGCACACTAGGTTGATCAAAATTATGATATGCCGGGTTGGTAATATCCGAAAAAGAATTAGGTGTGTAATATGGATTAAAATTGGAATTATTATTATATGCATATCACACACCACACCAATAAATCAAACAAATAAACAAACAAAAAAAAAAAATTCTAACCTAAGTTAGGGTAGACCTAGACCTAGACGACTCCTAACTGGTTAGACTGTCCACGGAGGTCGGGTGCAGACTTTGACCACGAGTTAATCAGCCAGGTCAGGGCAAGAGTGGTGGGAGGTTTTTCCGTCAAAGACGTTCCTTAATTAAATAACCACCACACTTCGGGCTTTCGGCCCTCAATCCCCTTCCTAGACACTGATTTGGCAGGAGTCAACTTCCAACACCGTTCCCCCTTAGGATAATCTCCTAATTGAGTCCGAGATGTCCCTAGGGCCAACGTCTACTAATTTTTAAGTTAGGCTTGGGTTAGTGAGTGCTCGGGATATGATTTTTGGGCTAAGGAAGGTGATGAAATCCCACCTTATCTTGTTAATGGGTTATGCCCTTAAGATGAATTAGTGCAAGTGTACAAGATAAATAGATAAGAATCACTCAAAGCAGAAAATCAACCAAGAGATGAATCCTATTCTATATGCAATGCGTACGTACCTTGCTCCTCCAGCACTCTTCAACAGTAAATAAAAATAATTGAAAAGACACGTGCCTAATATGCAAACGTCTAATCAAATTTTATTTTTAACAACCAATAATTTACTGTTGAATTATTAGCAATTTACAGGTATATCACAGAACAAAACAAAATATATCAATAAGCAGTATTTTAATTTACAGAGACCTGCAAAAAATTCAGTGAGTAATTCACTGCAATTGTCGCGGATCCGCGGCTCTGGCCGCGTTTCCGCGGCAAAGTTGCAGGTCCTTGTGCTCTGCCTTCGAGGGCAGAGGCACAGGATAGCTATATGTCCACTGCTGTGATAAGTTTCTGTTTCCTGTTCTCCAAACCTGCAAACAGAAAAGAATAAAGAATTAGTTAAAAATTAAATTTTTTTATTTTAGAGATAACTTACCGTCCCTCCCCGGCAACGGCGCCAATTTGTTGACTGATTTTTCCTGCACACAAAAATAAGGATATTAAATTTAGAAATAGTAGTGTGAGGTTCAGTTCTAATCCGCGTTAGCAAGGCTATGCGGGTCGTGATCCTCAAGGAGGGACTGCGATAGAAGCGTTAAGCAAGTTAATCTCTAAAATTTATCTTTTTTAGTTAATTGTCACTATGGTATTTACAAAGAAACGTGGTATTTACAATGATTGTGGGAAAGAATATTGGAGAGATGTGGATTTAATCTACGAAAAGAAAATAAAAGAAAAGAAAGGAAAACTTATCTCTTTATTTGCTTGCCGTTTGAACCGTTGCGATGATTTCCCTTTTCTTGGAAGGCGTACAAGCACGGCTTATGGGATCGTCAGCCTTCTTAATCTACTCTACGAAATAAAACAACAAGCTATGAAGACTTGTTCATCGCCATGGGCCGTCAAGGTTCCTTCTTCGGCTAGGTAGTCTCAAAGCGTCAAGTTCTCACGGTTTGCAAGACATCAGAGAAGGAAACAATATAGAAAACAAGATCAAAGAGAACAAGAACACAACATAAAATAGAAGAGATGAACAAATAAACAAAACAAAAACAAACTTTGAATGGATTTCATTAACAATTGAAGAAGAGTTGGCTTACACCGCTGTCACCTCAGTACAAGCATGGACTCTTTCCTCCATGAAAGCTTCCTCCACTCTCAGAATTTACAAAAAGAAAATAAAAAATATAAAAGTGAAAAAAATCCTAAAAATCCTAACTTTGGCCCTTGGCTCGCCTCTGGACGACCTGTACGTTGCACTGCAGGAGATATTTATAGGTGCAGAAGGCCGAGGAGTCCTGGATGAACTTGCCCACGAAATCTGGGATTCTAACTCATCCAGAATGCCGCGCTTTTTTTCGAGCTTCCGCGGCACTTTTGTGGCTTCTGGTCGCGCGCTTTGGCGCGTGGCCTCTCCTGGTCCGTCCATCTGGGCGCCTGCTTCTGGAAGTTCGATCCTGGCTCTAAATATTGGGATATGGATATAACTTGGAAATCAAGTTATCTAGCCTTTGTATTCTCCCAATCTCTTTTAAACGAATTCCTTCTCATCTTTGGCTTTTATGCACATCCTGCAAGAGTTTAGGGTTGGGTAGAATTCTATCCTTCCCTCATCTTTGATAATTGCAACTTTAGCCCTTGTATAATTGCACTTTGACAATCTGATATTTGCACTTTTACACCTGGGCTTCAACTGTGGGCTTTTGGGCTTCATTAAGCTTTATTTATTATTAAAATAATAATTCGAGGCCTGCACACAATAAATAACAAAATATTAATAATTGTGCAGAATTAAATGAATAAATATGAAAATGTGATGGTAAATATGATGATAAAAATGCATTTTGACTACCAATCAGAGACACACATGCTTGTATGAACCCATTCTTAGTGTTCTTACTTTTGTTTAAGCTATAATGTACATCATGAATCTAATACATGTGAATTTACATAGTAATCATGTTTTAGTTTTATCATGATGATTTTTATATTGTGTTTTGATGCTTCATGTTAAGATTACATGTTTAGATGTTAGTTTTCATTAAGACTAGTTATATACTTGTGCATATAGTGGGCAACAAATAAATTTATATATGTTTGAGCTTGAATGCTTATTTGAACCCATTAGATGTGCTAGTATAATCTAGTTTTGATGATTCATACATTTCAAACTTGTATTCCATTTTTGGATTTGTTTTATGAGTTTTCACTTCATGTATATGTTTGTATTGCCAAACTTTAAGATATACATGTATACCCCTTGAGTCATTTGCCTTTCATGTAAATCTATATATGGACTCAATTGTTTTTAGGGATATGTATGTATACTTATTGTGTTGACCATTCATACATATACCTTGAAATAAAATTTGTTTTGGAAAATTTAGTTTTCTTGATTTTGTGTTTATTGTTTAACTTCATGTATATGTCTATCTTTTCCAAACTATTAGATATACATGATTATCCTAGAGCCACGTGCCTTAATGCATATATTTTTTGGACTCGTTGTGTTTTGGATATGTATGTATACTTTAGTTGTATTAGACATACATATGCCTTGAAGATTAAATAGTTTAGATGATTTTCATGATTTTCGTGTTATCTTGTTTAAAGGAATATTGAGCTAAATTGTATATTTCATGATCATGTTCTTCACATTATATTGTACACTCACATTTCTTATTTACTCATGTGTTTTGTTTTCATGAGTCATATTTATGCTTCATTGACTTGAGTGTTTGATATCATGTGGATTTCATGTTTTATGAAAAATTATTTTTGTTGTATTCCTTGCTTGAAGGATTTCGTACTAGTATTTTAAAAGATTTTCCATTTAACTAGTTACGGTATTCCTCATATGGTAGTTGAAAAACTCTACTAAAAGTTTTTTTTCAAACAAAACTTATTTTCAAATCTATTTTTGAAAACCCTACCATCCAAGGGCGGTTGGAAGGGAGATCATGTTTATGTATGCTTTACAAGTGAAAATCATTTAAAACTTGAATCATGATTGGGTGGTAGATTATATGAGATATACACTTGATTATTATTGTTGATTCAATTGGTATCATTGAACTCTTTCAATTGGTATCATTTTGATCTTTTTGTATACTCATATGTTTATTGTGTATGTATATTTTTAATTGGTATCATCTATTAGCGATTGGTACTCATTCTATTTCATACACATATACTTGTTGTATTTGTGCTATTATATTTCTATATTTTGAGCACAAATGTGTTTATGCTAGTGCTTGAGCTTCAATTTTGTTTCAATTGATTACTTTTAAATTGGTATCAAGCCCATGCATCATTTTAGTTGGTATTTCATAAAGGGGGAGAAAATTTAATTTTGTCTTTCAATTGGTATTTGTTTCCCACTCCCTTACTTTATGATTAAAATTTCATGTTGGTATCATATGCTTAATATGAAAATTATTTACAATTGGTATCAAAATTTTGTTTAAACATTCAAATTTATTATGTTTAATATCAATTGGTATTAAGATTTTTCATGTGTTTTGTTTAAAATTGGTATCAATATTTTTCTTGTTTGTTTCCTTTCAATTGGTACCTTAATTGATTGTCACCCCTTATTGACCTTGTTTTTTGTTTTTAGACAAAAAGGGGGAGAACATTGTTTTATTGTTTTGATTGACAAAAAAAAAACGGGGGAGAAAGATTTTTACCCTCATTTTATTGTTTTTGATTGTTTATCCCTTTGTTGATGATTGACAAAAAGGGGGAGAATTATTTGAGAGTTTAACATGCATATATAAACCACAAAATCCTTCTATGCATGATTGGTACATGTTTTTTTTTTATATATGCATACTTATGTTTTTGCATATATTAAGTTTTATTGATATCTAGAGCATCTAGTGTTTTGTTAATGTTTTATTAATTTAATTGGTAACTAGAGCTTCTAGAATATGTTTTATGCATGTTGATGCATACATGTTTATATGCATACTTGTGTTTAGTTTTCTCATGTTTATCAAATAAACAATAGATATGCATATATGTTTTGTTTTGCAAATGTATGGAGATAAGAACTTGATGACTTTTATGATTGTTTGACATGTTGTATTTGCATACATGTCATACATTTGCATACATATTTTTGAGCTTCATTGTCATATATTATTATTTGTTCATGCATGAGTTAAGGGGGAGCTTCTTTGAAGCTTAACTTTAATCCATGCATATATAACTCCATGAGTTTTGTCATCATCAAAAAGGGGGAGATTGTTGGCCCAAAGGCCTTCCACCCTAGTTTTGATGATGATTAACTCATGTAGTTATGTTTACTAATAATCTTGTATTGTTTAAGTTTCAGATCATTAACCAAGATATTAGTTAGTGATTAGCTTCAACAAGGAGTTTAGAAGCTTTTCATGATGATTCCAGGGCCAAAGCTTCAAGATCACACATTGCCTAGCCATGGATGGAGTTTTGGAGCAAGTCAACTTAAAGATGAAGATCATCCAGAAGACTTAGGTATCCATAGTTTAGATAGTGTGTTTTAGATCCATTTGTAAAGCTTAGTATAGTTGATATGCTCAAGTGCACAACACACAAAAGATTTATGTTTTGGAATTTGGTTTTCATGAACTGTAGATCAAAACAAGTTTACTTTATTTCTATGTATATTAGATATGTTCTAAATATACATACATGCTTTAAACTTGCTAGACAAACTTATTTTGACTATCCTATTCATGTATTGAAAAATCAAGTTTGATAAAAATACAAGTTTTGTTTTTGATAAAATTTGCAAGACTCGAAAATGAATTGATATGATTGATATATGTCTTGAAATTTTTTATCACAAGTTTGTGTTTCAATACAAAATGTTAAAACAAGTGTTGTGGATTTTTAGAAGACTTAAAAGAATTTTCAAAATATTTTTAAACTGGTTTTCTGACCCAGTTTCTGTTCCAGGCTTCAATCAGTCGACTAGTCAAACTGACATAGTCGACTAGGCTGAAGTCGGTCGACCGGGCCGGTCGACCGACGTGCACAAATCTGTGCACGTTTGGAGACACTGGGACGGTCGACCGGGACGGTCGACCGGTCTTAGAGCAGAGCTCTCTGTTTGTTTGGGTCGACCGGGCCGGTCGACCGTGGTTGCCCAACGGTCACATTTCTGACCGTTGGCGGTCGACCGGGCCGGTCGACCGTCAGCCTGTCAGGCTGCCAGCTCAGCCTAATGGCTAGTTTTGTATTGAGGCTATATATACCCCATCTCTTCATAGTTTTTGCAGAAGTTTTTAAGAGCAAAAATTTCAGACCTTCTTAAGTGTTTTTAAAGAGTTTTCAAAAGTATTTGGGGGCTTTAATCTTTCAATCTTTATTGTTTTAGGTTTTTGGAAAAATCAAAGAAAAGAGGATTTTGGGAGATTTGTCTTGGTTTTCATTCTATATCTTTTGCAAGAATTTTCCCAAGTGTTTTTCTTTGTTGCTTGTTTTCCAAACACCTAGTTTTCCACACTTGAGCTATCTTCTATCCTAATCTATTTAGGGTCTTGTTTTGTGGAAAAAGAAAAAGGAAAGAGGTTTGTGGTTGAAAGAGACCACCTATTGTAAACCCTTGATTTCTTGGTTGCTCCCTCTTTGGTAGAGGTTGAGGTTGTGATTTGGGTTGTTGGTTTGCTCCCTCTATTGTGAGGTGGAGATTGGTGTTTACTCCCTCTTGGTGAGGTAGAGTTGGTTGTTGGTTTGTATCCCTCAAGTGTGAGGTGGATTGGTTGTTGTATTGGCTACGGTCCTACCCCTCGGTTGTGAGGTGGTTGTTTGAGAGAGGAGTTCGGTACTCCATTGTTGTAAAAATCCTTCTCGGTGAAGGTTCCCTCGGTGGGAGTCCTCGGTGGACGTTGTTAGTGGATTGGAAATCCTACACGGTGGTGTAGGCGGGGATGTAGAGCAAGGGTGCTCGAACCTCGAAGCATATCATTGTGTTTGCGTTTGATCCACTTGTCTCTAAACTCTCTCTCTTTACATTTGTGCAAAGCATCATACTTCATTCATATCATATTTGCTTGTGTTGAGCATAATTCATATTGTCATATCATATCTATTTGCTTGTGTTGTGCCTTGCATAATTCACATTGCTATATCTTGAATATGCTTGGTTGTTTGTGTGTGCCTCACTTGTACCTAATCAACAAGAGCTTCATATAGCACCTCAACCCATTCAAGGGGAATCAAGAGGAGTTGTCCAGAGCCCTTCACGGGGAATTCGGCTACACTTGTTGATTGTATTAAGTGTGTTGCAAAATTTGCATTAGTTTCCGCATTTAGCGCACTTAGTTTTGCATTTAGTTTTAGATTAGCACTAACACCTATTCACCCCCCCTCTAGGTGTTTTTCACAATTTATCAGATTGCAGCAGAGGATCAAACTGTAGATGAGTATGCTGCAGAGTTCCTAAGACTGAGCCGGTTCGCGCCATACATGGTGGCCAATGAGGAGATCCGACCAAGGAGATTCCGGCAAGGCCTGAGGATGTAGATCCAGATGTTTCTTATACCCCAGCAACTCAAGACGTATTCTCAGGTCCTTATCATTGCTCGTGAGGTAGAACGGGGATTAGGAAAGAAGCGTCAGGATGAGATGCAGAGGAAGTCAGTGAATAGATCCTTTCAGTTGAAGGGAGGTGAAGACTCAGTCGGACCCCTGGATACCCCACTAGCAGAGCAATTCCTCCAACCTCTCCCTCAGCAAATGAGATGTGGGTATTGTCTGAAGCTCGGGCACTACAAACGTGATTGCAGAATAGCAAATAAGGTATGCCTAGCATGTGGGTCTGATGGTCATATGATAAGGGATTGTTCATTCAGATGGATGGGGAGTACCACCCGATTCAACCAACAGTAAGAAGGGACCCAGGACTAATCGGCAGGAGAGCTCCATTCCCTTCCCCGCAGTATGTCTTCAATCAAGCACAGAGAAGGCCAAGAGGAAGATCAGATGGGAGAAAACGGAAAACATGTCATTTGACCACTAAGGAAACTGAAGTATCAGATGAAGTGGAACAGAGAGTGGTGCCCTATATTTGGAACGAGGACCCCTAGAGGTGCTGTGACCACTATCCCCATTTTTATCATGTTTTAAGTTGGTAAATTTTTTGCTATCATATCCATTCTATCATGATATTTCTATCAACACTATTTTCTTCTATATTCATCCCCCTATAGAAATTTCGAGGATGAAATTTTTGTTAGGTGGGTAGATTGTAGCAACCCATTCCTGGGATACATACCCAAATGCGTATCCCAAAATTTTTTTGATCATGTTATTCAATTTTCTTTCAGTATGTGTTTTTGAGTTGTGATTGCTTATATTATTGAGTATCAGATCTGGATTCTCAGATCTAGAGCAAGCCCTGACCCGAACCGGGAACCCGATACTAGCCAGTAGCCCAATTTGACTTCCTGATAATCCGATTTGACCGATTAGCTTCACTCGGTTATCCTCTGGTGTCTTTTGGTGGCTGATCAACATCCGGCCTGGGTATTTACGGTTTCGGTAAGGGAATTCTTGCACTTTGGAGCTTATATGCCTTGCCAGTTTGCTCGACGGTTTGATTATGACCAGTCGTACATTGGCAACCCAAACCCACGCCTTCACTTCAGTGGGAATCTATTTGAAGGAGCCCGGGCCTGGTACTACATCGTGGCGGGGGGGACCGGAGCTATCTTTACCCTTCCTCACAAGACTCTGAACTTTTATGCCAATTTTGGCTTTTATTCTTGGTACTTCGTGGCAAATCAGGAGCCCGGATTTGGAATAAATACTTCATGTATCAGGGGCATTAAGTCCATGTACAAAACCAAGTTTGGGACTAAGAGTTACCGGATGCGGGGGATGACCGAGTTCCAAGAAGCAGAGAATGAGGAGGGGGCGAATCTAGGAGGGAGGTCAGCCGCACAGGGACAGCAGCTGCAGAGCCGGAGCCTCGGATAGTAGAGACTAAGGATCGACCTGCCAGAAAGAGTCGGCTACCCGTGGCCAAACGTTCTCGTGGCTCTGCTTCCCAGGGTGAGACCAAAGAAGGCCAGGAGGGGATCTGAGGCTGAAGTTTTGATGCCCGAAGTAGTCACTTCTGGTGCTGAGGAGCAGGAGGATAAACATGAAGGAGAGGAAGTCCCCCTCTTCGTTCCCGAGGCCTACGTGGTAGGGGTCCTGCGATCCTAGAGGAGGGAGAGCTTGTGGGTGAACCCGTCATAGTTGAAGAGGTCGAGCGACCCGAAGTTAATTTGATGGGGAGGGATGATGTTGAGATTTTGAGAGTCTCAACTCAGCCTGGACCCTCTCCAGCTCAAGAGAGGAGGGAGGAGGTGCAACAGCCTGGGTCTCCTAGTGTATTGATGCCTACCTCGCGGGGTATTGAGCCCAACGCTACTACCGGGATATTCAGTGGTAAAGCCTTGATCGCTGAGACCTCCTGTGTTCAGTTGTCGTCTTCGTCGTCCGAGGAACATGAATGTTATTTTGGCGAGGAAGTTGATTTTGGCGATGAACCCGCTCTTCCTGACACGATCAAATTCTCGCATATCACAGAGGAAGAGATACATGGGCACGTCTCTGCGATGGTTTCGCCGATAGCAGAGGTTGTCGCTACTGAGGGTATTTCTTTTGTCCTCCTTAACTGGTTATCCATCAAGTTAGGAATGAGTTCTAACATTTCCTTTCGAATTTCTTCTACAGGGCTGGCTGCTGGTAGTGAAGTCACAACTTCTTCTCATATTGAGGAGATGAACCAGGAGCTGGCCCAACAGGAGGGCCTTGAATCTCCCGCTACCGGGATGTCTCATGAGGGTGCAACTACCGAGGTCAGGGAGCCTCATTCCCAAGTGGCTTATCCAGGGATTTGCCATCTTCAGATCCTCAACTTGGTAAGAGAATACTGACATGTTGGATACTCTCCTTTTCATCATTACCACTGACATTAATGTTATGGTTTGTAGAGAGCAATGGGGCAGCTCAAGTGGAGGATCCTGCGACAAGCATTGGCGCAGAAGATAGCGCAGTTCAAACTTCGGCGGGGAACCCAGTGCTGTGGAGTTTGCTGTTGCTTCTGTTGCTATGGAAGCTACTACAACAATGATCATTCTGGAGGTGTTGGCAATGACCTTAGTGTTAGACGAGCCTGTTGCCAACCTCACCGTTGCACAAGTTGAATTGGTTCCCATCTCGTGTACTGTCATGGAAAGGGGATCTGGGAGCGCATCAGCGGGGTTGTCTCCAGCCACTGACATCATGGAAGAATTAGCGCGTCAAATGGTGCAACAATTTTTTGCTTCCATGAAGTCCTACATTGACTTGGTCCTGTCTGGGGGCAGTTTCTTCGAGTTTGCCCAGATGCTTCTTAAGAATCAGATCGAGAACATATGTCATACTAGAATCCCTTCGCAGGCTAGGGCATATCTGGTGCTGGTCGAACAGCTGGGGAGCTGCCTGAAGGAGCTAAAAACCCTGAAGAATGCTAGCTCAAAGGATGAGGCTCGGTCGACACTGAGTAAGCTCCTCGCCGCTCAGAAACACGAGCGAAAGGAGATGGAGGAGCAAATAGCTAAAGAAGCCCATCATCTCCAGCACTTCCAAGTCGATTACCAAAGATTGGTTGGTGATTCAAAGGAATCTGAAATCATCATTCAAAATGCAGAGCAAGTTATCACGACTACTCAGATTACTATTGCTAGGGCGCAAGCCTTGATTGAAGCCAACGAGTAGAAACTTACTGTTGCTAGAAAAAAATTGGATGAACTGGAAACTGCTAAGACGCAGGTTCAAGAAAACTTTGCTGCTCATATCTCTAGGTTAGAGTCTCTTCAGGCACAACTGGCTACGAAGAGATTTTTATCAGAGGAAGAGTTACGGGTCCAAGCTTTGGTGGAAGCTGAAAGGTCACGTCAGCAGGAGATGCAGCACCGCTGGGAACGAATTCATTCTTTGGCGAAGCAGGATTATTAGCCTTCTTCTCTTTTTTGTATCGTCCCATTTTTTTATAACACTCCATTTGTCAAATAAGAGTGTTTGTGTTATTTTTATCATTTTTGAGTCAAATAATAAAAGTTCTCAAATTCCTGTCTCGTTTTTATCCTTTCGGAGTCTTTGATGCGATGAACCCAGCTTTCATAGTCGCACTCCTTGACTGTGGTGAAAATACAGTCCTTAGTAATTTTATTGAGATGCAGCCATGAATAATAAACTCAGGTTGTACTGAGCTAATGATTGAGACGCGACTCTCATTTATAGTGGAGACGCAGACATGAAGACCGCGACTCTGAACGGTTGATGGAGACGCAGTTCACGCAAAACTTAGCTGTTTGGCAAGGACGCGGATCTGGCTCAAGAGAGGTGTGACTCTGGCCCCCTGAGAGGACGCAGCTCTGAGACGCGAACCTGCGTTCTCCATAAAGGGGACGCTGCCTTCAGGTTTGTGAAAGAACACGGATTCATGGACGCGGCCCTTGAGTCTGTGCAAGAACGCGGACACCAGGACACAGCCTTCAAGTCTTGTGAATGAACGTGAACTTCAGGAAGGAACTCTGAATTGTTATGGAATATGGTCCTGGTTTACTGAGGAGACGTGCCTCTGGATCACTGAGAGGACGCGACTCTTGATCGCTTAGGGAGGCGCATTTGTGGTTCTTTATGAAAGGACGCGGCCTTTAAGTATGTGCAAGAATGCAGACTTCGGAACGCGGCCTTCATTTCTTGTGAATGGACGCGAAGACGCAACTCTGAAGCATCGCATGCAATCCGTCTTAAAGATCTTGTTGGATCTTTTAATGCCAGGTCGGCATTGACGGTTGGGAACTTGTGTCATTTGGTGTTTTCCAAAGTGACAATCCACGTGCGGCTCCGCATTGGACTTGATGCTCGTGTAGGTATTTAAGGTTGATGGCTTTGATTTTTATGTCATTAATTACAAGCCTTATGACTTGCTATAAATAGGCCTCACCCCCTTAACAGTCTATTATCTAGACTGTTTTTCTTTGCGAGCATGCGCTCTGAAGGATGTCGTCTTGATTTGTCTATCTTCCCTTCAAAGGCATGAGTTCTAATGAACAGTAAGAACTCAAAGCTTCCATGCTTTCCTTTAATCTTCTCCAAAGATTATCACTGTCAAGTGATTTCAAGATAAAAAAGCATTGCTTTAAATGCTTTTACGGCCGCGCCTTGATGAATAAAGTCCAACTTCTAGAGAATTCTTCCCCGGATATGTACTATTTGTCCCCATGAAATACTCAATCCCTCTGACGTTTTGTTTTCCCATCCATTGAAGAGATTCACTCTCTTGATCTCCTCTTGAAATATGATTGATGCACCCGTATTCGGTAGACGCGTCTTCGGGACTTCTTGATGATTCACGAGCTTATTGACTTTAAACTCTAAGTCGTAAGTTCTTCAAACGTGAGTGTGATAAATCCTGTGTTTGGATCTTGAAATGCGAACTTTGTATATGAAGCTCGAGTTTGGGGTTCTAGACTTAGAGAATTTTGAATCTGCGCTTTTGAACCTTCTGGACGCGGATGTGGCAACCTCTGCGTCTCATACGCGAGCGTGGTGAACACCGTGTCTTGAAGTTACCTCGGGCAGTTTTTAAGACCCGCGTCTGTATTCTTGATTTATGCTTCGCGTCTTCATATCTTGCATGCGAGTCTAAAACCAGACTGCGTTCGAATCCAGCTTCTCTGCGCTGGTTAACTTTGCGTCTGGAGTTCATGACTTCAGTCTTGTGTTTGCACCTCAGATTTTCTATTCCTGTCTTCGCAGCATTTTAACCTTTTGGTCTTTGCTTCTTGCAAGTTTTGGTAGCCTAAGTCAGTCTTCTGCGTCTTCGCTAGGCTCATGGAAGAATATTTCGACCAGCAGCTTGTTCAAATGGCTAGCACTCGGGGAGTCAGAGCTCCTGTTCATGGGCAAGCTTGGTTCATGGGAGAATATTCGACCAGCCAGCTTGTTCAAGCTCTCGGGAAGTCAGAACTCCTATCTATGGGTGAGAAGGATTCACGCGATTACTGATATCCGTCAAGGCCTTATTGAACATGACACATGCCCCGGGTTCGTCATGGTCACAGTGGATATGGTGGTGGGTGGCGGCCTTGAAGATCACAGGAAAGAGGACGTCACCTGTAGGGTCTCGGATCCTCCCTTTCCCAATTTTGATTAAGGAAGATATAGCTTTCTGGTGGCAAAATCTGCCATTAAGCGAAGGATTACGGCCCACACCAGTTAGTCGGGTGGAATTAGAATGCTCTCTAGCATTTCGACCTTGAGAAACACCATTGTTCTCAATTAGCAATGAGCTTCTTCAATGTTCACATCATGCATCATGATGTAACCAGCACTCGATCGACTCAACACTGATCAACTATGACATGATTCAGTGGAGAAAGGGAGGAAACTTCCTTCGTTGATCTTCCAAACATCCTATATTTGGAGCGGCGTAAATGTCTTGAGGAGTGAGTGCAACCTTTCACTGAACGAGAGGGACTTCTTTGTACTCCTTTATTGTAACACTCAATCTTATTGTATAAGAGAGCGCCTTGTATCACTTTCATATGTTTGAATAATAAAAGTAACACTTTTTCCTGTCTTCTTATATGTCTTGAATTCAATTTTGCGTTGAAAATAAAACAAATAGAAGTAGGAACTCTTGACTTGCTAGAAATGTGATAATTAACTTAGCAAGTCAAAGTTAGGAAAAAATTCCATTTTAGGAATTTAGGATTACTATCAGAGGTGTGATGTTAACTTGACAGGAGTGGGATAGTTTCTGTGGACTTGCCACTCCACGAATGAGAATGACAAGTGAAGTTTTCATCCCACAGAGGATTAAGACTGAGTATTCATCAGAGGTTTAGTATTAACGTAATAAGGACTCAGCTGAGAATTTGATGGAAACACTATTAAAAGATACAGTGCTTTTAAGTGAACCTGCTATTCTGCTGACGAGAATAATAAGTGAGACTAGAGCCGTTGGGGATCTAGGAGAATTTTTACCGTTAGAGGTGTGATATTAACTTAACGGGTTGAACTAGGTCTTATCAGAGGTGTGGTATTAACTTGACAAGAATCTGAGCTAGAGTTGTGATATTAACTGGACTCAATGGGAATTTCAGCTTCATTTGGATAAACTGAAAATATCACTGTCATGGTGTAATGTTAAACTTGACAGTAAAGGTAATGCTAGAGGTGTAATTTTGAACTTGGCATTAGTCATCTCGACTTTGATAGGGAAGTTCAAGGGAAAGTCATTATCATAGGTGTATTTTTGAACTTAACAATGAACTTAATGCTAGAGGTGTAATGTTAAACTTAGCATCGCTCATCTCAGCTTCGATATGGAAGCCTGAGGAAAAGTGTCTGTCAGAGATTTAATATTTGAACTTGATAGCAACTTAATCACTGTTAGAGGTGTGGTGTTAAACTTAACAGTACTTTGTCAGAGGTGTAATATTAAAATGACGGAAGTTGATTAGAAGTTTTGAGGACTTGCCATTCTATTGATGAGAATTGGCAAGTGAAGTCTGGAATGTCAGAGGTGTAATACTGAACTTGACAAGAATTGGTTTGCGCTAGGAGCAATTTTGAAGACTTGCCATTCTATTGATGAGATTGACAAGTGAAGTCTGAAATGTCAGAAGTGTAATATTGAACTTGACAAGTTGAAAACTTGTGACTCCATGTAGAGGAGAGAAAAGTGAAGTTTGTACTCGCTGAGGAGTATTGAAACTTTTCACTGTTAGAGATGTAATATTAAACTTAACAATGATTGAGCCTGTGGACCTACCACTCCATGGAAGAGAATTGGTGGGGGATTTTTGGTGGAAAAATAAAATGAATTGTCAGAGCTATAATATTAACGTGACAATTATTAATTTTTTGGGGACATGCGAGGTTCGTCGTTAGAGGTGTAATATTAACATAACAGCTGAGAAATTGTTTTTTTGAGTTTCGTTGTCAGAAGTTTAATATTAACTTAACTGAATCTACTGGGGATTGGGAAATCTGGTTTGTCAGAGGTTTACTGTTAACATGACAAGTCCCAGCTCATTCCGTTAGAGAAATGAATCCAGGTATTTTTTGGCCCTACCATTCTGTGGAAGAGAATTGGTAGAAACTAATGGAGAAGAGGATGGGACTAAGTCCTTTAGGATTTTTAGCAAAACCTCAGCTATCAACGGATTTGGTGTGCCTTTACCAACTACCATTTGAGTTGGACTAACCATGCTACTCCCTTCAACATGATGAGTTGTCGAGAACTTCTATTGGACTTAAAAGCCAACATTTTCCTCTATCCTTAGCTGTCGGAGATGTCGGATGTCCATAGGTACACTAGAGAAGAGTAACAAAGCTAAAACCGAAGTCTTGCATTTTGTTTCTTCAATGTTTACATCATGCATCATGATGTAACTAGCGCTCGATTGGCTCGACGTCGATCAATCGTGATGCAATCAGTGGAGGAAGAAAGAAGCTCTTCTTTGGCGTTCTTTCAAACATCTTGGATCTAGAATTTTGCTCAGAGGTGTAGTATTAACCTGATCAGAAGAAGAATGCTATCAAGGATAGTATTTCTTCAAGAATTTGCCGTTGATTGGCATCATGAGCGTATCACCGTCTGGGGTTATAAGGCAATATACTCCATTTGAGTAGACCGACTCCACTACAAATGGTCCTTTCTATTTAGGTTGAAATTTTCCTTTTGTCTTATGTGTCATTACCATGGGTCTTCTAACGGCTAAGACAAGGTCACCTTTCTTGAAAGTTCACTCCTTGACTTTCTTGTTGAAGGCTCTGGTAATTCAACCTTGATAGAGCTCGATTTGCTGTTGAGCTTGCAGGCGTTTATCATCCAAAGCCTCCAGCTCTTGGAATCGCAGTTGATGCTTCTCCTCATTTGTCATCTCTGCTGTCAAGGTGACACATAGGGATGGCATTTGGATTTCTAATGGGAGCTTCACACCCATATACTAAGAAGAATGGTGTAGCTGTCGTTGGGGTTTGAACTATCGTGCGATAGGCCCATAAGCATTCACCTAGTTTGTCATCCTAGTAGCGTTGGCTTTTTGAGACGAATTTCTTGAGAAGTTTTCTAATAGTCTTGTTGAAAGCTTCTGCAAAGCCATTAGCGACTGGATAGTATGCCGTTGAAGACACGCTCTAGATTCTGAACTTGTGGCTAATGAACTGGGGCCCATTATCATGGACGATCCGTCATGGCACACCAAAGAGGTGAATGACGTGATGTTTAACGAATTTAATCACGTCAGATGCTTTTACCTCCCTCAAGGGAATAGCGTCAGCCCATTTAGAGAAGTAGTCGGTTATAGCTAAGATGAACCGACGTCCTTTAGATGAAGGTGGGCTGATAGGGCCAACCACATCCATTCCCCACATCTCAAATGGCCAGGTTGAAGTTGTACAGCGAAGATGTCCTGGTGCTTGATGGATGAAGTCACCATGGACCTGACAGGTGTGACATCATTTGGTGTAAACGATGGCATCGGGGATCATCTTGGGTCAGTAATACTCCAGTCTACGGAGTCGACCCCAAGCTTCGGGCCAGGCTGATGAGCTCCACACATGCCATCATGTGCTTCTTTGAGTACTTCTTGTGCCTCCTTTTGTGACAAGTAGCGGAGGTGGATCCCGTCATGCGATCGGTGATACATGTTCGCGTGATCGCATTATAGTAGAATTTGGGGCTTTCCTTTTAATGGCAGCCACCTCTTTGGAATCATCAGGTAAGATGTCGTACAATACATAGTCGATGTACAGAAATCGCCAATCCCTGAGCTCTGGACCTTTTGAAGTCTTTAGAGTTTATTTGACTTGACAATCTCCTGTCGGCTTTTGGTGGTCTTTAAAAGCGAATCTTGGGCAATACAGGTTATGACTGTAGACGAGTATTTTCTTTACTACTCCAGCAGGAAGAGCCAAGGAAGCAATGAGAGTGCCAGTGCATCTGCATGCGTATTTTGCTGGCGAGGTACATGGTCGATGTAAAACTTTCTGAACCTCTCGGCCATAGAGATAATTACGTTGAAATAGGGTACGAAGTCAGTACTAAGTCTTCATGCCTGACTTTGTACTCCTCGCGAGCTTGATTAACGATGAGTTTAGAGTCACCGTATGCTTCAACATTTTTAATGCCGTTCTTATTGGCAATTTCCATTCCGATCAAGAGAGCATTGTATTTCGCTAATTTATTAGAACATGGCTCAGTTAATGAGAATGCACAAGGAATTACGTAGTTCTGTGGGGAGACAAGGACTACTCCCACTCCTGCTATGACATTCCCTCGCGGACCCGTTCTTGATACACCGTCGAAGAAGAGTTGCCACCTGTCCTTTGAAAGAAGTCAGAGTCAGACAAACTTCAGCAACCGCATCTGGGAGATCCTCATAAAGTTTGGTCGCTCTCTGATCTGGATGCTTAGCTAGAAAATTCTCCACCGCCTGTCCCTTCATGACTTTTTGTGGTAGAAATTGCATCTCACACTGGGAGAGCAATATGGCCCATTTCATCAGTCGACCATTTAATGACGATGGCTTTGTCATAAGCAACCTTAAGGGATTGACTTTTGATATGACGCGTATGGTTTGACCCACCAGGTAATGTCGCATATTCTGGATGGCGAACACCAATGCAAAACATTCCTTTTCGATCGTGTTGTACCGATGTTCGGCTCCGATCAGAGTTCTACTCAGATATTAGATTGCATGCTCATGTCCTTGATCATTATTCTGGGCTAGCAAAGATCCTAAGAAATGATTCATCACTCGCACATATATCAGGAAGGGTTTTCCTGAAACTGGAGCTGTAAGGACAGGTGGTTGCATGAGGTATCATTTTATTTCTTCGAACGCTTGGTGGCAAACATCGTCCCAAATGAATGAGACACCCTTCCTCATTAATTTGGTGAAGGGTTGGCATCCTCCGGAGAGATTTAAAATAAACCTCCGGATGTACGCTAACCACAACCCTCTAAGCTCCCTAAGATTCCTTGGAGGTTGCATCTCTTGGACAGCACGGACTTTCTCTGGGTCCAGGTGAATTCTTTGGATGTCACTATAAATCCTAGGAATTTACCACTGGCTGCCCCCAGGAAGGATTTAGTGAGGTTCATTTTCAGCTGATGCGCCCGCATGATGTCGAATACCGTCTTCAGATCTGCTATGTGATCGCCCTTAGCACGGCTTTTTACTGTAATGTCGTCGACATAGCATTCCACTGTTTTACGTATGTGCTTGTGAAAAATTGCATTCATAGCCCTCTGGTATGTTGCTCTCACATTTTTTAATCCGAAAAGCATATCAGTATAGCAGTATACCCCAATGGCGTCCTGAAAAATGTATGCTTTTCATCATCAGGGTACATCTTGATTTGATTGTATCCCGAGAATCCATCCATGAAGGACATCCGTTCAAATCCACACGTATTGTCGATCATGACATCCGTGATTAGGAGGGGATTCATCTTTTGGACAAGCCTCATTTAGTCTTTTGGACAAGCCTCATTTAGATCGCGAAAATCAATATAAATTCAGATCTTTCTGTTTTTCTTGGTAACCGAGACGATATTGGCTATCCAATCGGGGTGTTGTTTCTCCCTGTTGAAGTCAAAGTCTATGAACTTTTTGACTACCGACTGGATTGTTTCCATTATTTCTGGACGGAACCGTCATTGCTGTTATTTGACTGGTTTCGCGTCCGAATTAATGTTGAGGCGATGCATAGCCACTCGAGGATCAAGCCCGGGCATGTCCTCGTAATTCCAAGCGAAAACATTTATATACTCCCGCACGAGAGAGATTAGATCTTCCTTCTTGGAGGGTGATAAGCTTTCGCTTATAAAGATGGGCTTAGGGTTAGCCTCATCTCCCAGATTGATCTGGGTGACCTTATCCTCTGTGGGTGATTCACGTTGTTCAAAGTAAATATCCCAGAGAGTATTTAGGTGTTTGATCCAAGGATCTATATCCGACTGGATCATTTCTTCATCTCCGTCTTCCAGGTGGCCTGTTGAAACTATGTTTACTAAAAGCTCTCTGAAGATGTTGCCGACACTTACATCTGACTCCCATGATGATGTGCCCGATGAGTGATTATGGTATAATGACTCTTCAGACTCAGAGGCTGCCGGGATTGGGGTTGACACATAGCCCAACCCCTCGCGAGTTTGATTATAATAATCAGGGGTCTTCCCTTTTGGAACGAAAGATCGAAGCAATGTTCTTCTTCCTTTGCCGAAGTTCAAGCCAGGACCCCTTGTTAGGTCGTACCCCATGTTCTCTATCATTCTGAGTACATTTGGCTCATAATGAGAGAATTGCGGGGATTCATCATCGCTTTCAGAGCTTTCCCAAGTCATTGATTTGGACTCGACTCTTCCAAAAAGGATTGGTCTTTGACCCTGGCATCTTGCTGGGACCATGAATAACGATCCTTGCGCATCACTAACACCTTGATATACTGTGAAGGATGACCTCATTGGTACATGCAATGATGTCAGAGCATCTATTGCCAACCAGGGGTCGTCATCTACCTCGGTACTAGTGTCGACGGCATTGAATCAGAAGCCAACACAGAAAAGTAAGCTGAATCTAACTCTTCATTAATATACCACTCACCTACATCATTGGCGAGGTTATTGACATCGAGTTTATTAATACTCGTTACAAGTGAGTTCAGCTCCCAAAGACACTCTTCTTCTGCCTCTGGTTCAGTGTCAGCTTCATTACTAGAGTCTGATTCTTCTGGATGTGGATTCTCCTTCATCTCCAAAGAGTCCTGGTACAGGAGAGAGTCTGTGAAATAATTCTCTACCCCCTTGAACGGATGCCTTTCGACAATTAACGTTTGGACTTTCCCATTTTCATCGATATATTTCATGACTTTATGGAGGGTGGAGGGGACGATGGAGTTACGATGAATCCATGGTCGTCCGAGCAACAAATTGTATGAAGTGTCAGCGTCGATCACATAGCACGTCACTTTAGATCTCAGGTCCCCAATCTGACATTTGAGTTTGATTTTCCTCACTGGGAGCGTACCATTGGCGTAGAAACCATAGATGGCAGTTTGGGTAGCGCTCAGTCGGTGGGTAGGGATCCCTAAGTGCTGCATGACCCGGCGAGGCATAGTGCTCAACGCGGATCTTGGATCTACCTGAATGCGGCTCACTTCAAATGATCCAATGTACCCTGTGAAGTACAGGAGCCTATCATGTTTACCCTTAACCTGCATGTCATCTGGTGTGAAGGTAATGCAGGGGGTGTTTTGAGAGGCGTGGAGGCAGTCTTCTTTATTTTCCTCCTGTGGTCCAACCGGGATCTGGGCCATGAAAACCTCAGCATCTGCTAGAGCTTCTCTGAGAGCTTTTCTTGTTGACTTTGATAGCCTCAGGAGCTCGTAAAGAGTGAATCTGGCTGGGATGTTGGCCAATTGAGCCAAGACATCAAAGAGATAAGGTGCTGAAGTCCCTTCTGTTTTGTCCTTCGAAAGAGCTTTAGAACACCGAAGCTCTTTTAGATTCTCCACCGGTTGCTTTGCGGAAGGCTTGGTTGGCTCTGCAGTAGGTCCGGGCGGATTTGGCACTAACCCGTCATACTTCTTTAAGTATGACTGTCCCGAACGAGTCTCGACTACGAGCGGTGCATTCAGTTCTACGG
The DNA here is from genome assembly GCA_038442645.1 of Agave tequilana. NCBI lineage: Eukaryota > Viridiplantae > Streptophyta > Magnoliopsida > Asparagales > Asparagaceae > Agave > Agave tequilana. Next base: position 101,566 of record JAVJIF010033409.1, read on the forward strand.
CAAGGACAATCGTTTCCTCTTCCGAATCGGTAAGTGAGGGAATATCGGTTTCTGCTTCCTAGGAGGAAGCGCATACCACATTGCAAGGTGAAGCTTTTGCCTTGCCTTTCGACTTTCTGTTGGTAACAGTAGTCCACTGTTGGCTTTCGAAAAGGTCAGAATGAACCCACATGATCTCTCCCTGAGGTGTAGGGATAGGTACAAGACCCCTCTCTTGCTAGTATGCGTGATCATCCTTAGTTCCACTTTCGGGATGGGAACAACTCCAGCCGGTGTTAGAGGTTGGTTTTTAAACTGAAGAAATGACATCTGATTGGTCGCTAATGTTGCATATTTAATATCATATGTCCATACTTATTATAGAATAAAAGCCTGCATTGTCCTAATTAATTGTTTAATTTATTTGCAGGCCCAATCTTTAAGGAGATGAAGAGAAATGAGCCCAAAGCCCACCAAAATTCTAAATTAAATCAGAATTAATTCGCACTCAGTAAATCAGGGCAAAATCAAGAGGTTGAAAACTGGTTGAGAAGAATCCTCTCAGAATTGATCGGTTAAAGCAAAGAATCCAAGGCCATTTCGTCAGAATCCGGACTCAAACTGAAAAACCAACTCCAGATAAAGTCAGAGGGTGAAACCAGGGCAACCCACCAACAGGGTGTGGCCACCTGGCCACACTCTGGTCGCGGAAACGCGGCCCAAGCCGCGTTTTCGCGGCAAGGTTGGGGAGTTAGGGGGAGCGTTTGCTCCCCCGATCTCCCGGGATCCTGATGGTTAGGGTTTTGCCTATAAAAGGCCATTCTTTGTGCTGAAAATGGACGACCATGTAGAGATAGGATTTAGACTAGTTTTTTATTTCTTAGTTTAGGTTTTTGTTTTTCTTGTTCATGTAATTTTAGCTTTTATTTATGTAATTCAGAGGAGATCGACTTTCATCGAAGAACAAGAATGAAGCTTGAGCTAAAAGTGACAATGGTGTAAGGTTTATTTCTTTTCTTTGATCATTATGAAATCGAATCGATGTTCTTTCTTCGTATGTACTTCTTTTTAGTTTTCTTCTTCTTCTTCTTCTTTCTACTTCACTTTTCTTTTTGGTACAACTGTCTTCCAAGTGAGTCTAAAGCATCGAAAGAGCCTTGCTTTTGCGAGTGCCACCGATAGCTCATGACGATTGAATTGTGAGTCTCTCTGTATCATTTCATGCTTGAGTATCTTGATGATGTAATGTGGAAGAGACCAAAAATTGACTCTTATGGGCTATGCGCTGATTGCCTCCAATTCAAGGTAACATCGTCGCAAAGACTCAAGGTAAGCTTTTGGTGGAAAGAAGGTGAGTAATTATTTGTATTTCTTTTCTTTTATTTTTGTAAACTAAATCACAAACACCATATCTTCCAAATCATTTCTTTCCCGACTCATTTGTAAATAATCGCTTTCATCATTTTCTTATTTTCTCCACCTTCTTCATCTCTCGTTTTCTTTCTTTAACATAACTTTCTTTTCTTATTTTTTTAACTTAAAAACAGAGAAGAACTCTCGTTTGGTTTTCATAAAGATTTCAATACAAAAACGTAAACGCTTCTATCGCAAAACCCTCCTTGTGGATCACGACCCGCATAGCCACTTGCTATAGCGGTAAGAATTGAGCACTTGCACATCTTCATTCTAAGTTCTGTAATTCCATATTTTGTGTGCAGGTCCGCCTCAATCAAATTTTGGCGCCGTTGCCGGGGAGGGTAACGTTGTTTTTATTGAAATCTGATTTTTCTTGAAAATGTTTTAGAACTAAAACGAACTTTCTTCTCTGTTGCAGGTTAAAGGGCAAGCAAAGCAGGAAATTAAAGTTGCAGTAACATATAAGTGGCCTTGGGCCTCTGCTCTTGAAAGCAGAGACCAAGTGCCCTCTGCTTTGCCGCGGATCCGCGGCCAACACCGCGAAAACGCGGCAAAAAGGAGTGGACTACTAACTGTCTTTTTGCAGGGCTGCTTGCTTTGCAAATTCTAGTTTTCTGCAACTTTACTTTTTCTTATATGCCATCACATAAGCCTGCTAATAATCAACAGTAAAATGTTTGTTGAAAAGCTAAAAAAGTGATTAGACGTTGCATTTTAGGCACGTGTCTTTTCAATTCATTTATTTTTACTGTTGAAGAGTGCTGGAGCAAGGTACGTTCGCATTGCATGTAGAATAGGACTCATTCTTGGTTGATTTATATTGCTTTGAGTGAATCTTATTTATCTTGTACACTTGCACAAATTGATTTTAAGGGCAATACCCAATAACAAGATAAGGTGGGGATTTAATCACCCTTCCTTAGCCCAAAAATCAGATTCCAAGTACTCACTAACCCAAGCCTAACTAAAAATGAGTAGACGTTGGCCCTAGGGACATCTCGGACTCAATTAGGAGATTATCCTAAGGGGAAAGGTGTTGGAATTTGACTCCTGCAAAATCAGTGTTTAGGAAAGGGATTAAGGGCCGAAAGCCCGAAGATTGGTGGTTATTTAATTAAGGAACGTTTTTGACGGAAAACCTCCCACCAACCTTGCCCTGACCTGGCTGATTAGCTTGTGGTCAAAGTCTGCATTAAACCTCCCGTGGACAGTCTAATCAGTTAGGAGTCGTCTAGGTCATAGGTCTACCCTAACCTAGTTAGAATTTTTTCCTTTTATTTGTTTGCTTCTTTGCTTTTTTTTTTCTTTCTTTTTGTTTGTATTCCATTATGTGATATGGCTTATAATAATAATTTTTTCAATTTTAATAATAATCCATATTACACGCCGAGTTCATTTTCGGATATTACCAACCCGGCATATCATGACTTTAACCAACCTAGTGTGCCGGATTGGTCTTATCCGAATCAATATAACCCATGCCCCCAATCTAATAACTATAATTTCCATAATGATTTCAACTCTTCACCGAGTCAGTGGGGATTCACCTCCCCCGAGCATAATTTTCAACCAACTTGTCCTCCTTCTCCAACTAGTCCACAATATTTTCAAGATTCATACTCAGTTCCACCAGTCCAAAATAGGAAACTATCAATTTTGGAAATGAGTATGCGTGAGTTCAAACACAAATCCTAAAATCTGATGGACTCACAATTTCACTACCACTTCCAAGACAACACTTCATCTTTTCATCAAAACAATGAATCTATCAACTATGAAAAGATGCTTGAAGCCATGACTCATGCTCAAAATGCTCGAAATCGTGACATAGATATGATGGTCGAATCTCTATGTTCTCACCGTTTGACCAGTTCTGATATCACTCACCATTCTGTTAGAGCCGAAGAGTCATGTAGTTTTGGAAATCAAGGTTCCATTTCAGAACAGTCATTTGAACTTGCCCAAACTCCAAATAATATTGATAGTTTGGCAAGTTATCCCTTGCCTGAATCGAACTTGAAAATGAATATGATCATAAACCCCAACTTAGGGATTCAATTTTACTTCCTGATTCAATAATGACTCCGGTATCTTCACCTGATTTTAATCTTTTCCCCGAGTCAACATTGGATCCTGTGCCAATTCATCATGAAATTGAATCACCCATTTTTGATGATCATATTGAACTTGACTAATTTTACACTTTTGAAAATCCTATTGACAAATTGGCAAGTTCTCATTTTTATGATATTGAACTCAATGAGATATGTGACCTAGATTCTCAAATCTGTGATCCAGTTCACCTTTCTGAATCAATATTGACTCCTGTTTTGTTACCAAACTTGAGTAATATTTTAGACTCAGTTTTGAATCCCCCACCTATTATTCTTGAACTTAAATCACCAATATTAAGTCATATCCCATTGTTAGAAAATACATGTGGACTTCCGTTTCAACTTCTTGACTTGGACCCGCTTCTTGAACCAATCTCGACTCCTGAACCTTTACTTGACTTAAGTCACTTTCTTGAGTCAGTATTAGTTCCTGTACTTCCTGAGTCCAAGTCAATCATTCTATCTTTTCATACTCCATTCTGGGACGAGGTGGTTGACAAATTTGACTCCGAAATTAGTTATGAAATTTGGAAATTAGATGGGGTTAAATTTTTAATAAAAATTCTTCATGGATTTATCTTTTTAATGGGTTATATTAAAGATATTTCTGGTGGGTTCCTCCGAATCCCACGAAAAGTCGATTGGGCCGCGTTTCGTGGACCAATCAGACCACCACCAGAACCACCACCTTAAGGTAACACTTTCCTTCCCTTTCTTCTTTTTCATGCATCTATGCATTAATTCATACATTGAGGACAATGCATGAGATAGGTGTGGGGGAGGGTCTAACATAACTTAGGTTTCTTTTTATTAAAAACTTTTTGAAAATAGAAATAATATTTTGACATATTTTTTGTAAGAAATTAAGTTAATTTTAAGGAATAGGAAAATCTAAATTAGGATTTCTTATACTTGGTCAAAATAAGATTATTTGTTTGATTTTTAGGGTTAGGAAGATAATTTGTCAAAGTAATTTAGTCTTGATCTTTACCTTGATGAAGTATGCACAACTCATACACTTACACACTTAGGGTTCAAAAACAATGATTCTTATGCCTTATAAAAAAAATATAAAAAATAAACAAATCTAATTATTGATTAGCTAGGTGCTTTGGCCTAAGCAAGCCTTAGTATTTATGCGAAAGATAATTAGATAAGTTTGAAAAAAAAAGAAAAGAAAAAAAAAGAGATAAACAAATCTAATTATTGATTAGCTAGGCGCTTTGGCCTAAGCAAGCCTTAGTATTTATGCGAAAGATGATTAGATAAGTTTGAGAAAAAATTTCCTCTGATTAAGCTGGGTATTTGTGTCTAATTAAGCATAAGTATTCACGCCTAAAAGTGGTTCATATAATAAAATCCTTAGTTTTGTGGCCTTATTTGCTCGAGTCCTTAAGTCCTTGGGGTGTTTTCTCACCCAGTGCCCTAAGACCGTTTGGTTTGGGAGTCATCGATTAAAGGCTCGTTACATGGGCAGATTAGAAAGCCTAATAAAACTAAGGTATAATACCACCAAATATATATATATATATATATATAAATAAATAAGGCATAAGAGTTAGAGTTAATGAACCCTTAGTCAAAATTTTCACAGTCACAAGTGCATATGACTTAGGGTAAAGTAATAGATTAGATGAGAATCACAATTGACTCCTTACTTAAATTGATAACAAATTTTTGAATAGAGACTAAGTTTAAGAATGAAAAATTCAGTTTTCCTATAACTTATAGATTGCTTAGATCTTACAATTATATTTCAAATATTTTTCCCTTTCAAAATGCTTTTCGAAAATACTAACTCTTTATTTTTCTTTCTTTATGGATTTTGTGGGTGTAATCCGCTGAAAATCCTCACGAGACAAAACTCGTCCTCTAGGGGAAACCTAGAGGTTTAACGGCTTGTTGCACATACTCAGTGCAATCGCGTGACCTGCGAAAGTGGTCTAATAATCCTTAGTATAGTTTAGTTGTTCGTATGGGGGTGTGATTGGTCGCTAATGTTGCATATTTAATATCATATGTCCATACTTATTATAGAATAAAAGCCTACATTGTCCTAATTAATTGTTTAATTTATTTGCAGGCCCAATCTTTAAGGAGATGAAGAGAAATGAGCCCAAAGCCCACCAAAATTCTGAATTAAATCAGAATTAATTCACACTCAGTAAATCAGGGCAAAATCAAGAGGTTGAAAACCGATTGAGAAGAATTCTCTCAGAATCGATCGGTTAAAGCCAAGAATCCAAGGCCATTTCATCAGAATCCGGGACTCAAACTGAAAAATCAACTCCAGATAAAGTCAGAGGGCGAAACCAGGGCAACCCACCAACAGGGTGTGGCCACCTGTCCACACCCTGGCCGCGGAAACGTGGCCCAAGCCGCGTTTCCGCAGCAAGGTTGGGGAGTTAGGGGGAGCGTTTGCTCCCCCGATCTCCCCGGGATCCTGATGGTTAGGGTTTTGCCTATAAAAGGCCATTCTTTGTGCTGAAAATGGACGACCATGCAGAGATAGGATTTAGACTAGTTTTTCATTTCTTAGTTTAGGTTTTTGTTTTTCTTGTTCATGTAATTTTAGCTTTTATTTATGTAATTCAGAGGAGATCGACTTTCATCGAAGAACAAGAATGAAGCTTGAGTTAAAAGTGACAATGGTGTAAGATTTATTTCTTTTCTTTGATCGTTATGAAATCGAATCGATGTTCTTTCTTTGTATGTACTTCTTTTTAGTTTTCTTCTTCTTCTTCTTTTCTACTTCACTTTTCTTTTTGGTACAACTGTCTTCCAAGTGAGTCTAAAGCATTGAAAGAGCCTTGCTTTTGCGAGTGCCACCGATAGCTCATGACAATTGAATTGTGAGTCTCTCTGTATCATTTCATGCTTGAGTATCTTGATGATGTAATGTGGAAGAGACCAAAAATCGACTCTTATGGGCTATGCGCTGATTGCCTCCAATTCAAGGTAACATCGTCGCAAAGACTCAAGGAAAGCTTTTGGTGGAAAGAAGGTGAGTAATTATTTGTATTTCTTTTCTTTTATTTCTGTAAACTAAATCACAAACACCATATCTTCCAAATCATTTCTTTCCCGACTCATTTGTAAATAATCGCTTTCATCATTTTCTGATTTTCTCCACCTTCTTCATCTTTCGTTTTCTTTCTTTAACATAACTTTCTTTTCTTATTTTTTAACTTAAAAACAGAGAAGAACTCTCATTTGTTTTCATAAAGATTTCAATACAAAAACGTAAACGCTTCTATCACAAAACCCTCCTTGTGGATCACGACCCGCATAGCCACTTGCTATAGCGGTAAGAATTGAGCACTTGCACATCTTCATTCTAAGTTCTGTAATTCCATATTTTGTGTGCAGGTCCGCCTCAATCAACATCATATTGGTCGTCACTTTCTTCTATTTTGGACAGAGCTTGAGCACTTTTGCGTCAATCAGAGCTTGAAGAATATCTTTGAAGATATAACAGCTCTTGGTGGGGTGCCCTAGCATCCTATGATACAAGCAGTAGTTGGGATTGTCGGTCTTGCCGACCTCCTCAGGACGTCTAGCTTTAGGAAGCATTTTATCTGTTGCTCTTGTTGAGTAACTTGAACAACGAATCGAAGTGCTCGTCTTTGAAGGAGTACTGCCTGTTGGCACATGGTTGACTTGAAGAACCTCCCCCTCTGGTTGGCTGAGGTTTAACGAGGGATTTTGTCTCTGTTGCCAATGTATCCTTCCTCTTTGATTGAAAAGATACTTCTGGCACGCGCCTTGTCGACTTTTCAGGTCTGGGCTTATTTTCTTTCGCCCTAACCCTGGCGACAATTTCTTCGGCCTGTTCACCTTGCTGGACCAACTGCTTCCAGGTGCGGCTTTTAGCAACCCCTATCTGGGCTAGGAGTGAAGTTTGTAATTATGGCGGCATGTTTCCACTAGGGTGGCCTGGGTCATACCGCTAGGATATCGGAGTGTCATATTCTAAAATCTTTTCACAAATGCTTTGATGGACTCTCCCTTTCGCTGCTTCGTTGCTAGGAGAATGAGCACTGTAATCTCTGAGTCATCTTCAAAGAAGCGTGTCAGGAAGAGCTTCTTCAAATCACCCCAGTTTTTTATGGAGCCTTCTGGAAATTTCATGAACCATTCAAAGGCAAGCCCTTTTAGAGTGCCGATGAAAAAACGGGCCAAGATGGCATCATTATCTACTACATTCCCTGTTTAAGACTTGAAGTAGTAGATGTGTTGGTTCGGTGACCCTTTGCCATCGAAAGCCTTTAGGGTCAGAGTTTTGAACTTAGGAGGGTATAGAACAAGGTCCCACTCGGCCGGATATGGCTAGACCACTCCTAATTCTTGAAGGCCTTTTCGGTTGGTAAGGGCTTCCAGACGTTGCTCCAATTGATTCATTCTTTTAGAATGAGTACCCTCATTCTATGGATTGCCTTCCTCTTTAGAGGAGGATTTAGACCACTCAGAATTGAATTGCCCCTTCTCCTCAATTTGTACGGAAGATGAGCTTTCCCCTTCCTTCCGTTTGCCTTTAGACTTCTTAGAAGAAGCTTTGCCATCTGACTTCTTCTTATCCTCGAGCAATTGTACAAGCATCTGCTTGATCGATAGATTCTTGTTGGGCACGAATCATATCAAATTGTTCTCTTTGGATCTGGGCTTGCTATTCTAAACGCCTGGTCGTCTCCTCAGGAGCGTTTGTCATATACGCGAAGGCTTTCTTCTCTATAGAAGAGTTCGAGGCCTGTGATTCCGCAATGGTGGAGTGGGATTCACTTACTTTAATGCCCCGAGCTAGGGCACTGTAGTCGACCGTGGCTACCGTACCAGTCCGAGTGCGAGTATGCCGGTACACTCCTTCTGGTTCTGTGTTAGACTCGTCAGAGCTAACCGCCGGTTATTTTCCCTACTTCTGCTTGCCATATTTGCAGTGACTTCAGGGTGCTCCATGTCAGAGAAGGCTCCCCTTCTGTGAGAGCGATGCCTCTTGGCTGATCGGGAGGTTGATGTCAATCGTCTGAATACCGATTGCTTGCTTACACGTGAGCTGCAGCGATATTCAGAGAGTATTGCCGTGATGAGCCGTTCACAACAACAAGATGGAGTGATCTGATTAGCACTCCTTTTCTTTGTCAAGTAATCTCTTAGATCTGTCAGAGGAGGACCAAAGAGATTAGCCTCAGGTTTCCGAGGGCTTTTCAGCTTCTGAGAGCCATCCTTGTGTCTCGAAGCTGAGATGCAGGGTTCTGAGATGCGGAACTCACGTCCTTAAAGACAGACGCGACTCTCGCGTTTTGGCTCTAGAATGCAGGCCTCACGTCTCTGTTGAGAAGGGACGTGGACCTTGCGTTGCTAGTTGTCGCATTTAGCTAGTGACGCTTGAGAAACGCAGGCCTTCTGGGTGCCACGTGTAGCTTTAGAGACGCGGATCTCGTGTCTCTGAGGAGAGGTACGGACCTTGCGCTGCTGAACATCGCGTTTGGGAAGTGGAGCTTCAGCGTAAGCCTGGTGGGCTTCGTGTTTAGATCTCCAAAAGCGGACTTCGTGCGTCTGATGTGGTTCAGAAAAGACGCGGGCTTGAGCTTCGCGTTCTGCTTCCGTTGGACAGATTGCTGGACAGGTAATTGTTCCAGCTTCTTGCGTCTGTAATTGATGCACGCATCATCTCTATCGACGTTCAGCATTCCGATTACGCCATATGGGTTGTTGGGAACCCCCGGTAAGCTGGAGCTGAGGAAGAGGATGGGTGTGAGCGGGATGAACTTCAACGATGCTAGCCTCGCGGGTCTCGTGGGAGACGTTGACGTGAGCCTTACATGTGCCGCGGTTAGCCACGACACTCTTCGCGCAAGTCACGTCTGAAGGAATCTCTAAAGGGTCCGAGAATGGGTCCCTGAAAAGACCTTGCGGTACTGCTGCGCCCTAGGGCTCTTGGAGCCGGAATAGAGGAACTCTTCGTACTTTGCATGGTCGAACTCCACGACAAGTGATTCGACCGTTTTTCCTATGCAGGTGACGTCACCTTGTGCCACAACTTGCTCATCAGTAGATAAAGTAGTCCCTAGAGGAGTCGCCGTCTCTTGTTTGGAGTCAGAAAATTGAAAATATAAGTCGTAAACATTCCTTGAATCAATGAAAAATTACAACGGATCAATAATCCGATTACACGAGAGGGAAGATATACAAGTTCAAATCTTCCCTTTATTTAGTGCAGGGTTCTTGATGTAGCGATGGAAAGTGAATCTTGTTTTTTGTTGACTGGGTGAACGTCATGATCTCTTGGGAGTCTTCCCTTTGGACGGTGGACGAAGTAACACAGCTTCTGTCCAACAAATATTTCAAAGAGACTTTAGGCAAGATCAAACTTGAACTCAGCAAGTTGTTAGAAGAGTTTCTCTCTTTTGTATTTCTCAGCTGGAGATTTTGGTCTTTCTAAGGCTTACAACCAAAGTTCTTCTGACCAAAAAATACTTCCGACCCCTTTTTCATAGCAAACTGAGCTATTTATAGGGGTTTCAGGGGTAAATTTGTCCCCTAAAAATACTCCATAACGGGGGTTAACTCCCTCATTACGTGGGCAGTAATTGACCCAGTAATGAGGGCAGTTATAATAGAGATGCGGGCTTTGAGCCTTGCGTTTTATTGTCGAGGCAACGTTTGAGAAACGCGAACTTCAAGTTCCGCGTTGAACTTCACGTGAGATGCGGGCTTCGGACTCTGTGCCTGGGTATTGTATAGATGCTTAAGACGCAAGTTCCAAGCTCTGTGTCTTGACCATCGCGAAGAAGCAGAGACGCGGGTTCTGACTCTCGTGTCTTGGGGCTACGGTGATGCTGAGGCGCAGCTTTCAAGCTCTGCGTCTTGGTCATTGTAGTGATGTTGAGACACGGGTTTTAGCCCTCGCGTCTTGGTGTTGTGCTAGTGGCTTGTGTCTGGAGTCTGGAATCTTCTTTCTGATGACTTGTCCTCAGTGATTTTTGAACAGTCTACAATCACCTAGAGGGGGGTGAATAGGTGATGTGCTAATCAAATGTCAAACAAAATCGGAATTAAAATGTACTATGAAAACTCAAACTATTACACAAAGTATAACCAAAGAGTGAAGCCGAATTCCCAGTGAAGGACTTTGAACTTCTCCTCAAGATTCCTCTAGATTAAGAGTTGAGGTACAACTATAGCTCTCTTAGTTAAATACTAGTGTGAGCACATACACAGTATCAAGCATGTAAAAAATAGGTAAGGTATAAGAGCATGCAGGATATTAAGCAATCCCAAGCATGTATATCAATTAAGCATAATTAAATATCAAGCATATAAATATGTAAACAATTAAGAGCAAGCAAGATATAAACACAAGTGAGTTGAGAGAGATGAGCAATCGCAAACACAGGCGATATGTTTCAAGGTTCAAGCCACTTGCTCTTCGTCTCCGCCTTCACCACTATGAAGAATTTCCACTATAAATGATCACGTAAGATCACTCAGTGCCGCAACACCTACAATGAGCTCCATCAAGAACTCTTGGACACGCAAGCCCCTCACTTGGTCCCGCAAGAACAACAAACGCTAACCCGCATGCTCGTCGAGGCCGCAACCTTTATAATTCCTCCAAATATAAAATTAGAACACTTGGTGATCACTTCTCTTGATCACCAACAAACACTCTCACAACAAGAATCCAGAGGATGGAAATAGCAATGGATAGCTCAAGTTTGTGTGAGAAAAACTAGATAGATAAGGAAGTGAAAAACTCAAGAAATTCTTTTGAAAAACTTAAGAAAATAACTCTTAATAAACTCTCTTTTGATATGAAAGTTAAGCACAAAAACTTGTTGAGAAAACTCTGTTGAAGATGGAAAAACAGGCTCTCAAAAACTTGTGAAAATCTTCTGCAAAAACTGGCTCAAAAGACCCCTTTATAAAGACTACAAAAAATTAGCCGTTGGGGACCAGATTGGCCTGTCGGTCGACCAGCCAACAGTTATTTTTCTGACAGTTGGGGTTGTCGGTCGACCGCCCGGTCGACCTCACCCAAACCCACAGAGAGTTCAACGTTCTGTCAGTGAACCGCTCAGTTGACCGAGCCAAGTCCGAGAGTTGGCTTGAGCCAGTCGATCGAATGCACTTTGGGCTCGTGTATGTGTGCACGTCGGTCGACCGGTCGGTCGAGCCTTGCTTCGGTCGACCGGTTGGTCGAACGCAAGCAGCCCAAAAATAGGTTTTTATAGAATAAAAACTTGGACTTGTAAAACCCTTAAAAATTCAATTAAATCACATAAATTCCACAACAATAAGTTCATGTAAATACTTTGAAGTACAAATATGTATGATCAAAAACCAACACATATTACAAACATGTGAACTATTTTTGATGTAAAGAAATATGTCTTAAACAAAAATCAGTATTTTCCAAAAATCAACTTCTAAATGGAAAATCGATTTTTTCAAAACTTATATAAATACAAAAACAAAATATATTGTTGGCCCATAAGGTTACACTCTCCAATTGTTTAGAGTTTTGATGATGACAAACCAAATAGGAGCTATATGGTACTAATTAGTTTGTTAAGATAAGTTTCAGGTTTGTATACCATATTTGGAGGCCATTGCTTAGCTATTACAAGAAATTCTAGGTTCATAAAGCAAAGAAGGCTTTTTGCACATCAAGGAAGGAACATAGAAGAGAAGGCTCTAGCAAGGCATTGCATGGCTCAAGACTTCAAGATTGCTCAAGATAATTTATTAGATTTGTTTTTAGTTTAGAGTTTTGTTAAAGAATAGTGAATAGGTTTGAAGCTCTATCACACACGTTTTTGCGCACAACTTGTTTCCAAAAATATTTCCTATAATATGTACAAAAATAGTTTGTATACAATCTCAGCCTACAAACTCCTTTTTATCCATTATATATATCTCTATTCAAAATTGTTTTGTTAAAAATAGATTTCTCCTCAAAATTCTGTTTTTGTTTTGGCTTTTGACCTGAGCCGGTCGATCGTCTGGGTCGGCCGACCCTGTGTTAGGTCAAGCCGGTCGACCGACCCAGTCGACCGAGGTTCTGGCAGCAGTGCGTATCCGTGTGCACGTTTCACGGTCGACCCGGCGGTCGACCGACTCCTGCCTGATTGCAAGACCATTGCTCTCTGTATTTTTCTGTCGACCGGACGGTCGACCGAGAGCCTGCAACGGCTCTTATTTTTGTACTTCGGTCGACCGGAATAGCCGTTTGAACAGTAACAGCTATAATTTTAAGGTTGATTTATTTGTCTTTTCTCTCTAATAAGGGTTTAAATGTCATTTGCTGATCCTAATACTTTCTTATTAGCCTTAAGTGAGTTTTATCTTCTAACCCTAGCCCTCTACTATAAATAGGGGTGTTTAGGGAGAGATTGATTACAAGAAAAATTTGCAAAAGTTTCAAAAGTTTAAGGCATTCAAAAGAGCTTTGATTTCTTAGTTTTTGTGCTGAAATTCTCTCTCATTTTCTGAAGTGTTTTCAAGAACTCTCTGATTTCTTTTTCATTACACACAAGAGCTTCATTCCTACTCATTGTTCTCTAAGGACCTTTGTAAGGGAAGAGAATTTTGCAAGAGAGAGTTTGTGGTCTTTTGACTACTAAGAGATTGCTTGTACTTGAGATTGTGGAGTTGGGTACTCCGGTGAATTTGTAACTTCTTTGTGATAGTGAAAGTGGTTGGAATCCTTCTGGGGAAGGCGGGGAAGTAGAGCTGGGTGCTCGAACCTCGATAACAATTCTCGGTGTTTGCGTTTGGTTTACTTGCACTTGATTCTTGCTTTACTTTCATTGTTACTATCACTTGCTTTCAATCTTCATTGCAAGATTCATTTGTTTTCATTCATCTTGTCAATCATAGTCCCATACAACAAGGTTGCATTGCGCACCTCTAACTCATTTCAAGAGGAATCAGGAGGAAGGAGTTCAGAACCCTTTACGGGGTATTCGGCTCTTAGTCTTGTTTTGGGCGATTGTTACATCATATTTTTAAATTGTACATTGATTAGCATTATCACCTATTCACCCCCCTTCTAGGTGATTTTCAATTGGTATCAGAGCTTGGACTCTAGTTTTGGCTTAACATCCATAGAGAGATCCTTAAAACTTGCTAATCAACATTTGCATTCTTACATTCATTCACTAGTAAACATGGCCGATAACATCAAAACCCCTCCTAAATTTGATGGACTAAATTTCCCTATTTGGAAGGTTAGGATGACTATCTTTTTGCAATCATTAGGTAGCTTAGTTGCAAAATCTTTGATCAAACCCTATGTTGCACCCGATAGTGATGAGAGCACATGGACCGACTTCACCTTTAGAGAATATGAGGCTAACTCCAAGGCCCAAAATTCCCTCTTAACCGCCTTGAATGAGGATGACCTTACACGGGTAATTCATTGCCAATCCGCCTATGAGATTTGGCTACATTTGTTGGTCACACACGAGGGGACTTCACAAGTTAAGAGAGCTAAGATAGATCTCTTAAGGTCCCAATATGAATCTTTTAAAATGATTGATGAAGAATCTATTGATTGTATGATTACTAGATTTACTAAAATCACCAATGCTCTTTCTTCTTTAGGTGATGATATTTCAAATGACCAAAAGGTGCGAAAAGTAATTCGGGCTCTTCCTTCATCTTGGGAGATAAAGGCCACCACCTTGAAAGAGTTGAACGACAAGGATGAGATGGACCTCATTAGTCTCATTGGGAACTTAAAAACCCATGAGATGGAAAAGAAAGCAAGAGAAGAGGCCGCTCCACTAAAGAAGAAATCCATAACCTTCAAGTCTTCATCCACTCTTGAAGACGATGAAGAAGATGAAGAAAAAGATGAGGAGCTATCACTACTTGTTCACAATGTGAAGAGAATGTACCGGAAGAACAAGCTCAACTTCCGAAGGAAATTTGAAGGCAAAGAGGAGAGAAGAATTATATGCTACAATTGCCGAAAACCCGGACATATCATGGCCGATTGCCCGGAGTTCAAGAAGAAGATGACCTCCTCCTTCAAGCCAAAGAAACCAGAAGAAAAGAAAGCGTACAAGGCAACTTGGGATTCGGAAAGCGAGTCCGAGGAAGAGGCGGATATAGCGAATATGTGTTTCATGGCAAACACACCAAAGGTAACCCCTCAACCTCTTGATGAAGAAGATGATGAATTAAGTAAAGAAGTTCTTGTGCATGCTTTTGTTGAACTTTCAGAAACATATGATAATAAAAAGATTGAATGCTTAAAATTGGAAAAGGAAGTTGTTTTTCTTAAGAATCAACTTGCTATTATTTCTAAAGAAAAAGATGAAATTTCTTCAACTCTCATTCTTACTCAAAATGAATTTAGTACTTACAAGGTTGCTTGCAAAGCAAAATTTCCTAAAATGATGAAAAAGAAATTTCTTCTTTAAAAACTAAAATTGTTGATTTTGAAAAAGTATTGAAGGATTGTGCTTTTAACACTAAGAAACTTGAAGAAATGTTTTCTAAAAAACACACCTCTTATGCTAAAGATTCATATGTTAAGATTCCACATGCTCATACTACACACCACACCCATGCTAAATCCACACATGCTCACAAGTCTCACACTCACTATGCTTTTAAATATGATAGAGTGTATAGATGCACATATTGTGACAAAAATGGACATTTGGCTAAATTTTGTTATGACCAAGTAAATAGATCAAATAATCTTGTTTGGGTTCATGGAACTAACTCTTTGGGACCCAAGAAAATGTGGGTACCAAAATCAAATCCTAAATTATTTGATATAGGTACACACCAAGGCTCCAAGACGTAGGGAGTGGTGGTACCTTGATAGTGGTTGTTCAAGACACATGACATGGGACATCAACAACTTTACAACCCTATCAAGGTACATGGAAGGTGGCACCGTCACCTTCGGGGATGACTCTAAGGGAACTATCATCGGTATAGGTAACATCCAAATTGGTGCATCTCCTATTATAGAAAATGTAGCTCTTGTTGATGGTTTGAAGCATAACTTGCTTAGTATTAGTCAACTTTGTGACCGTGGACTTAAAGTTGTTTTTGATGATTCTTCTTGCAAGATTTTTGATGTTAAAACAAATGATTGTATTCTCACCGGTTTTCGTGACAATAATATTTATATCATTGACATGCTTAATTTAGATTGTTCTACTAAATGCTTGAATGCTTTTGATGAAAATTCTTGGTTTTGGTATAGAAGATTAGGACATGCATCTTTTGACCATCTTTCTAGGATTAATTCAAAGGAATTGGTGAAGGGTATTCCTTACTTGAAGTTTGAGAAAGACCGCATTTGTGGTGCGTGCCAACTTGAAAAACAAACCAAGTCTTCCTTCAAACCAATCAAGGATATCATGTCAACTAGGCCTTTAGAATTAATTCATATGGATCTTTTTGGACCTACTAAAACTAAAAGCTTAAATGGTAGTAGATATGCATTTGTTTTAGTTGATGATTTTTCCCGATTTACTTGGGTTTCTTTTTGGAACACAAAGATCAAACTTTTTCTCATTTTAAGATTTTCCGAAAAAGAGTTGAAAAAGAAAAGGGTTTTTCGATTTTGAAAATAAGGAGTGATAGAGGTGGTGAGTCTGTTAACCGACTCTTCATGACTTATTGTGATGAAAAGGGAATTAAGCATGAAATGTCTTGTCCTAGAACTCCACAACAAAATGGAGTTGTAGAAAGGAAAAATAGAACACTTCAAGAGATGGTTAGGATAATGATAAGTGAATATGACCTCCCTCAATATCTATGGGCCGAGGCCGTAAATACCGCATGCTATATATCAAATCGTATTTATTTATGTAAAAATTCTTCCAAAACATCTTTTGAAATGTATCATTCTAGAAAACCTAATGTTGCATATTTTAAAGTTTTTGGATGCAAGTGTTTTGTTTTGAACACTAAAGATAACTTGGGTAAATTTGATGCTAAGGCTTATGAAGCAATCTTTGTTGGATATTCTACAACTAGTAAAGCTTGTAGAGTATTCAATAGATCTTCACTTACCATTGAAGAATCCATGCATGTTAAATTTGAAGAATCTAATGTGTTTGTTGAGAATGTTGTAGAGATTGAACCATTAGGTGATAACATGGAGAGACTATCCTTGAAGGACTCACCCGCTCAAGAAGAAAAGCTAGAATCAATTGGTGATGTTCAAGTGGATAAAGAGGAAAGCTCTCTACCGCTTCCTAAAGCTTGGAGATACGCTACAAATCATCCCAAGGAGCTCATCTTAGGTGATGCATCTAAAGGGGTAACAACTCGCTCCAAACTCCATGACCTATGTGGTAACTTTGCTTTCATTTCTCATTTTGAACCCAAAAGCATCATCGAAGCCGAGGCGGACTCATATTGGTTGCTAGCCATGCAAGAGGAACTCAATCAATTTGAGCGCAACCAAGTTTGGCACCTTGTTCCTAGGCCCCACGATAGACCAATAATTGGTACTAAGTGGATCTTTAGGAATAAGATGGATGAGTCCGAAAATGTGATTAGGAATAAAGCTAGGTTAGTGGTCCAAGGTTACACTCAAGTTGAGGGAATTGACTTTGAGGAGACCTTTGCACCCGTAGCATGGCTTGAAGCCATACGGATGACACTAGCTTTTACATCTTTCAAAAATTTTAAACTTTTTTAAATGGATGTGAAAAGTGCATTTTTGAATGGTTTTATAAATGAAGAAGTTTATGTTGAACAACCTCCCGGTTTTATTGATCATGTTCATCCTAATTTTGTTTTTAAACTTGATAAAGCTTTGTATGGATTGAAACAAGCTCCAAGAGCTTGGTATGAAAGGCTTTCTAGTTTTCTCATTTCAAATGATTTTGTTAAAGGCAAAATAGACACAACTCTATTCACTAAGCATGTCGATAATGACTTTTTAATTGTGCAAATTTATGTTGACGATATAATTTTTGGTTCTACTAATGAGTTTTTATGCAAGGAATTTGAAAAGGTTATGCAATGTGAATTTGAAATGTCTTCAATGGGTGAGCTTAATTTCTTTCTTTGACTCCATATTAAGCAATTGCTAGATGGGAACTTCATATGCCAAGCCAAATATGCAAAGGAACTCGTAAAGAAGTTTGGACTTGAAGACTCTAAAGTTTGCAACACTCCCATGGTAACTACAACCAAGCTTGATAAGGATGACCAAGGTAAAAATGTTGATATTAAATTGTATAGAAGCATGATAGGTAGTCTTTTGTATTTGACGGCAAGTAGGCCGGACATAATGTTTAGTATGTATCTTTGTGCTAGATTTCAATTGTGTCCCAAAGAGTCCCATCTTATTGCGGTAAAACGCATTATTCGTTATATTAAGGGCACAGTTGGAATGGGTCTATGGTAACCGAAAACCGGAGATTTCTCAATGACGAGTTATTCGGATGCCGACTATGCGGGTTGTAGAGTAGATAGAAAGAGTACTAGTGGGACATGTCAATTTCTTGGTAATTGTCTTGTTTCATGGTCCTCTAGGAAACAAAATTCCGTAGCTCTCTCAACCGCCGAGGCGGAGTATGTTGTCGCGGGGGCTTGTTGTGCACAAGTCCTTTGGATGAAACATACTCTCCTTGATTATGATTTGCATTATAACCATATAAAAATATTTGTGATAATACTAGTACTATACATATGACAAAGAATGCAAATCAACATAGTAAGACCAAGCACATTGAGATTAGATATCACTTTCTTAGAGATCATTTTGAGAAAGGAGATATACATATTGATTATGTTTCTACGGATTTGCAACTAGCCGATATTTTCACTAAACCACTTGATTTTGCTAGATTTTCTTTCATTTGTGGTGAACTTAATGTTTGTGTTATTGAATAAAAATGTTTTCATAACCCTTTTTGATGTATGACAAAAAGGGGGAGAATGAGTTTTTATGATAGAATTATGAGTTCATATGGTTTTGGTTCCATATGAGTTTATACATGTTTAATTAGTTTTCATGATTTCTTGTTTTTGAGTTTAAGTGTTTTGCAAGCATATTTTGATTTTTAATCATATGGTTTTTGGTTTGATGGTTTTTGCTTGCACCTTACATTGTTTTTATGATAGCATAATTTGAGGGGGAGCCTACTCCTCCTCTATAGTTTTGCTTATAGCCTATTTGTTTTGTCATCATCAAAAAGGGGGAGATTGTTGGCCCATAAGGTTACACTCTCCAATTGTTTAGAGTTTTGATGATGACAAACCAAATAGGAGCTATATGATACTAATTAGTTTGTTAAGATAAGTTTCAGGTTTGTACCATATTTGGAGGCCATTGCTTAGCTATTGCAAGAATTTTTAGGTTCATAAAGCAAAGAAGGCTTTTTGCACATCAAGGAATGAACATAGAAGAGAAGGCTCTAGCAAGGCATTGCATGGCTCAAGACTTCAAGATTGCTCAAGATAATTTATTAGATTTATTTTTAGTTTAGAGTTTTGTTAAAGAATAGTGAATAGGTTTGAAGCTCTATCACACACGTTTTTGCGCACATCTTGTTTCCAAAAATATTTCCTATAATATGTACAAAAATAGTTTGTATACAATCTCAGCCTACAAACTCCTTTTTATCCATTATATATATCTCTATTCAAAATTGTTTTGTTAAAAATAGATTTCTCCTCAAAATTCTGTTTTTGTTTTGGCTTTTGACCTGAGCCGGTCGACCGTCCGGGTCGGCCGACCCTGTGTCAGGTCAAGCCGGTCGACCGACCCAGTCGACCAAGGTTCTGGCAGCAGTGCGTATCCGTGTGCACGTTTCACGGTCGACCCGGCGGTCGACCGACTCCTGCCTGACTGCAAGACCATTGCTCTCTGTATTTTTCGGTCGACCGGACGATCGACAGAGAGCCTGCAACGGCTCTTATTTTTGTACTTCGGTCGACCGACCGGTCGACCGGAATAGCCGTTTGAACAGTAACGGCTATTATTTTAAGGCTGATTTATTTTGTCTTTTTCTCTCTAATAAGGGTTTAAATGTCATTTGCTGATCCTAATACTTTCTTATTATCCTTAAGTGAGTTTTATCTTCTAACCCTAGCCCTCTACTATAAATAGGGGTGTTTAGGGAGAGATTGATTACAAGAAAAATTTGCAAAAGTTTCAAAAGTTTAAGGCATTCAAAAGAGCTTTGATTTCTTGATTTTTGTGCTGAAATTCTCTCTCATTTTCTGAAGTGTTTTCAAGAACTCTCTGATTTCTTTTTCTTTACACACAAGAGCTTCATTCCTACTCATTGTTCTCTAAGGACCTTTGTAAGGGAAGAGAATTTTGCAAGAGAGAGTTTGTGATCTTTTGACTACTAAGAGATTGCTTGTACTTGAGATTGTGAAGTTGGGTACTCCGGTGAATTTGTAACTTCTTTGTGATAGTGGAAGTGGTTGGAATCCTTCTGGGGAAGGCGGGGAAGTAGAGCTGGTGCTCGAACCTCGATAACAATTCTCGGTGTTTGCGTTTGGTTTACTTGCACTTGATTCTTGCTTTACTTTCATTGTTACTATCACTTGCTTTCAATCTTCATTGCAAGATTCATTTGTTTTCATTCATCTTGTCAATCATAGTCCCATACAACAAGGTTGCATTGCGCACCTCTAACTCATTTCAAGAGGAATCAGGAGGAAGGAGTTCAGAACCCTTTACGGGGTATTCGGCTCTTAGTCTTGTTTTGGGCGATTGTTGCATCATATTTTTAAATTATACATTGATTAGCATTATCACCTATTCACCCCCCCTCTAGGTGATTTTCATGAAACACATTTGAAGTTTAGTGTGTATGAAAATGATCCAAGACACATAGTAAATGAAATACACTTATTTTTGACAATAAGCTCCAAAATAAGTTTTGATTAATACAAAACTTAAACACATGATATAAACTCATCAAAATAAGTTATCTAAACAAAATGAAACAACAATGTATATGGATGAAATCTAATACACATATAAACTATGTAAACTTGTTTTGATGAAATCTATTCATGGAACCGAAAGATATATTCTTGAAAATCAAAACCAAGATGTATAGAAATAAGTTTTTAAACATATGAAGCTTAAATATGTGTGGATAGAATCCAACACATATTGCAAAGTATAAAACTTATTCTATTGAGATAAAAATCATGTAAACATATTCTTTTGAAGTTAAAGCGGTTAAATCAAAAACACAAAATATTTTACATAAAAGACAATATATAAATTTTGTGTGGGTATATGAGCTTACGCAATCCATAACTAATCTATCCTTTAAATTTTATCCAAAAACAAAAATCTTAAACTTACAAATTAGGACTCAAGTCTTCTTGAAAATCTTCTCTTGAAAATCTTTATCTCCATCTTGACTTGATCCAAACTTGATCCAAACGAGTTAGGCTCCTCTTTGAGTACTCAATGCGATCTTGAAGCGCGAGCTCTTGAATCAATATGTGATAGCTTCAAAACTTGACTTCGAATCTTTTATTGAAGCTAAACACCGACTAAGATCTTGATAAATATCTGAAACTTAATAAACACAAGATCATTAATACTATAACTACATGAGTTAATCATCATCAAAACTAAAGTGATGGGCTTTTGGGCCAACAATCTCCTCCTTTTTGATGATAACAAACTCATTGAGTTATATATGCACGGATTAAAGATAAGCTTCATAGAAGCTCCCATGAACTCATGCATAGCATAAACATATAGATATTCAATGAAAGACATAAATTAAACACACATAAATATATATGTATAAACAAAAATATAATATGCATATATAAACTAACTCTAAATTTCTCTCCCCCTTTTTGTCAACTGATCAACAAAGGGGTAAAGAAAAAAATATGAATATATGTGCAATATAAATCTATGAAGAGGAGAGACGTCAAGTTATCTCCTTCGCATACATGCATTATATGGAGAAGGGATGACTAAACTCTAACCTACATAAGCATAATATATAATGTATAGTCGGAAATGTTAAGCTCCCCCTACACGCATGTACCATATAAAGAAAAGAGATTAAGCACTTTTTTATATACTACACTCATCATGAATCTATATATAGATGAGATGTTAAGCTCCCCTTGCATATAGGCAATACAAGTTAAAGCAAATTTTGAAAACCAATTAAAACAAATTTTAATACCACTTGTAATCAACCAAAACAAAATTTTGATACTACATGAAATTGATTAAATAAATTGTGATACCACTTGTAAATTACTTAAACAAATTTTGATACTTCTTGAAATCAAAAAATTTTGGTACCACTTGTGGATAAACATAAATATTATTTTATAGAGAAACATAAACATGAAATTATTTTCAGTCAAAGAATTTTTTTCTTTTTTTTTGAAATAATTACAAAACTAATACATAAGCTTGTTGGAAATAAAAATAAATATTTTGAAGTAAAAACCAAGCTTAGCATGAAATCAGTTTGTGCTATAAAATATTTATGATCAATGTAAAACAAGCACAATAAATCATATATATATATATATATATATATTTATGTCAATGAAAATTTCACTTGAAATTTAATGCATACATATATAAAAAAACATGTGAGTATACAAAAATAAAATAACATGAGAATCATGTGTATAACTTATATCATCCACCCTATCATGCACAAGTTTAAAAAAATATTCATTAAAGCACACAAGGCATGGTCACCCAACCAACCACCTTTATAGGGTAGAAGTTTTCAAAAATAATATTTTAAAAGTAATTATAAATTGAAAATACAACCAAGTGAAGAATGAAGAACTAGTTTAAAATTAATTTTGAAAACTAGTTAAAGATCCTTCAAATATGAAACCAAATCATATATCTAATGAAGCATGCTAATTACACAAAAATTATCACTCAATCTATAAAGTATAAATATGTGCTCATGAATGCAAAATCATGAGTAAACATAAAAGTGAGTGCATAATGTTCATGTGAATAATATATTCACGAAGATGAAACAATAAAGCTCAAAATCAAAACTAGCATTACATTCTCTTTCTCAAAAACATGATGTATCATATAATCATGCAAGAATCATCAAAACTAGGACATAAAATGTACAATCAAACATAAAGTGAGTACACAAATGAAGTAAAATATATAAAGCATGAAGAGCAAGTGTAACTCAAGAATTGTACATGTATAACATAAGTTTTAATAAGATTTGTATGTCATCATATGATATAAACATATAAATCAAAATATGCTTTAACTAAACATATAAAAACATGAATCAAAAAAAAAATGGCCATGTAAATTCACTTGAAAACATGAACACTATTTGTAAAAATACATGCATAGCATACAATTAATCAACTCAACATTAAGCACAAAACAAATATAATTGAGTCTAGGTTACTATACTAGCATATAAGCATTTAAAATATTTTTAAAAGTGGAGGATGATATAGTTACCAATACGATGTAGCTAATCCATTTTTTCAAAACGAGATGGTCCTCCCACCAAAACTCTTTGGTACCGATGCATTGATGATATGTCCGTCAAGCTCCGATTGCATCTACTATCAAGGTACCAATCCTCTCACGTTTTGTGAGAGCCCAGATCTACATCAAAAATAAGTGAAAATTTTGGTACCCATATATTTTTAGGTCCACGGGGGTTAGTAACATTGGGAACCTAAATATTTTTATTTGCAAAATTTAAAAAATTTAGTCTATCAAAGCAAAATCTTACAGATGACATTTACGGCCATAATGTGTACATGTGTACACTCTAGCATACATGGTGGAATAAGTGTGAGCATGGTGTGCATGTGTATGCCATGTAGGATGTGCATGCATGTGCGGAACTTATTTCTTGCGAAACATAGACTCTAATCTACTATGATTAAAAGCACATTGGCTCAAAGTGGAGCCTAAACAATCAATTCTATTTTTCAAGACATGAATCTTATTTTTATCAAAAGAGAATGCAACATTATTAGTATGAGAAACATGGAAAGAATGAGAATCAAAATCATTTTTTTTTAAATATAAGTCTTTTCTTTTTCAATTAAAATAATTTTCTTTTTCAAATATTTATTTTCATTTAAAACAATCTCCTTTTCTTTGAAAATTAAAACAACTTGGTTTTTCAAAAATTCATTTTCTTTTGAAATAATACTCAATTTTGAAGAACCATTTTTATTTAACAAAGAGTTATTTTCTTTCTTCAATTTCTCATTTTCACCTTTTAACAAATCATATTTTTTAAGAAGTTTATGACAAAGCAATGCAAGCTCATTGTAAGACATATTATCATCTTCATCAAGCTCGGATTCAGAATTTACCTCAAGGAGGTCATCTCCTTGGACCATATAGCACATGTTGAAAGTAACATTTTTTTCATCCGAGTCACTCTCCTTGTAATATTGCGTTTGTTCATCAAGGGAGATAAAAGTGTTCAATATTACAAAAACTGAATCAAATTAAAAACCCTAGATAAATAATCATCATTTAGAGTTGACTTTAAAGCATGAAAGGCTTTTGCATTAGCCTCAAATATTTGTGATTTACAATATATGATTCTTTAATAGTGGCAAGATAGACATGTATACTAAGTGAGATACATGGACATCTTAACTTTTCAAGTTTAAAAATTAAGAATATCAAACATGGGAGGTGCAATGAAATCCATGCGCGTGTATGCAAATATTGTGATTAGCAAAAATAAGGATCTTTAACTCCAGGTTGTGAGACTCAAATCAAGAGCACCAAGCTCACCTAAAGGGGGGTGAATAGGTGACGTGCTAATCAAATGCCAAAAAAATACGGAATTAAAACTTATTATGTAAACTAAAACTATCACACAAAGTATAACCAAAAAGTGAAGCCAAATTTTCAGTGAAGGGCTCTGAACTTCTCCTCAAGATTCCTCTAGATTAAGAGTTGAGGTGCAATTATAGCTCTCTTAGTTAAATACTAATGTGAGTACATACACAATATTAAGCATGTAAAGAATAGGCAAGGTATAAGAGCATGCAAGATATTAAACAATCCCAAATATGTATATCAATTAAGCACAAATAAATATCAAGCATACAAAAATGTAAACAATTAAGAGTAAGCAAGATATAAATACAAGTGAGTTGAGAGAGAGATGAGCAATCACAAATACGAAAAATTTATTTCGAGATTCGAGCCACTTGCTCTACGTCTCCGCCTTCACCATTATGTAGGATTTTCGCTATAAACGATCCCACAAGATCATTCAGTGCCGCAACACCTACAATGAGCTCCCTAAAGAACTCTTGGACCCGCAAGTCCCTCAATTGTTCCCACAAGAATAACACACGCGAACCCGCAAGCTCGTCGGGGCCGCAACCTCTACAATTCCTCCAAATACAAAATTAAAACACTTGGTGATCACTTCTCTTGATCACCAACAAACACTCTTAAAAAAAGGATCCTAGATGATGGATATAGCAATGGATAACTCAAGCTTGTGTGAGAAAAACTAGATAGATAAGGAAGTGGAAAACTCAAGAAATCTTTTTGAAAAACTCAAGAGAATCACTCTTTGTAAACTCTCTTTTGATATGAAAGTTAAGCTCAAAAATTTATTGAGAAAACTCGGTTGAAGATGGAAAAATAGGCTCTCAAATTTCTGTGAAAATCTTCTACAAAACCTGGCCCAAAAGACCCTTTATAAAGATTGTCAAAGACTAGCCATTGGGGGCCAGAATGACTTGTCAGTCAACTGGCCGGTCGACCAGCCAATGGTTATTTTTCTGACCATTGGGGTTGTCGATTGACCGCTCGGTCGACCGCACCCAACCCACAGGGAGTTTCTCTCTATCGGTCGATCGAGCCAAGCCCGATAGTGGGCTTGAGCCAGTAGGTCGATCGCAATTTGGGCTCATGCATGTGTGCACGTCAGTCTACCAATCGATTGACCGAGCCATGCTTCGGTCGACCGGTTGGTCGATCGCAAGCACCCCAAATACAGGTTTTTAAAGAATAAAAACTTGACCTTGTAAAACCCTTAAAAATTCAATTAAATCCCATAAATTCAACAACAATAAGTTCATATAAATACTTTAAAGTACAAATATGTGCGATAAAAAACAAACACATATTACAAACATGTGAACTACTTTTGAGGTAAAAAAATTAATGCTTAAACCAAAACCGGTATTTTTCAAAAATCAACTTATAAATGAAAAATCGATTTTCTTCAAAACTTGTACAAATACAAAAATAAGATATTGAAGCACATTTGAAGCATAGTGTGTATGGAAACGATCAAATACACATAGTAAATGAAATATACTTATTTTTGACAATAAGCTCCAAAATAAGTTTTGATAAATACAAAACTTAAACACATGATATAAACTCATCAAAATAAGTTATCTAAATAATATGAAGCAACAATATATATGAATGAAATCCAATACACATATAAACTATGTAAACATGTTTGATGAAATCTATTCATGAAACCAAAAGATGTATTTTTGAAAATCAAAACTAAAATGTATAGAAATAAGTTTCTATAAACATATGAAGCTCAAATATGTGTGGATAGAATTCACCACATATTGTAAGCTATAAAACTTATTCTATTGAGATAAAAATCATGTAAACATATTCTTTTGAATTTAAAGCGGTTAAATCGAAAACACAGAATATTTAACATAAAGGACAATTTATAAATTTTGTTTATGTGTATATGAGCTTGAGCAATCCACAACTAATATATCCTTTACATTTTATTCTATAACAAAAATCTTAAACTTACAAAGTAGAACTCAAGTCTTCTTGAAAATCTTCTCTTGAAAATCTTCATCTCCATCTTGACCTGATCCAAACTTGATTCAAACGAGCTAGACTCCTCTTTGAATACTTGATGTGATCTTAAAACGTGTGCTTTTGAATCAACATGTGCTAGCTTCAAAACTTAACTTCGAATCTTTTATTGAAGTTAAACACTGACTAAGATCTTGATAATATATAAAACTTAATAAATATAAGATCATTAGTACTATAACTACATGAGTTAATCATCATCAAAACTAGAGTGATGGGCCTTTGGGCAAGCACGAACATGTCTATGTTTCTTGTACAACAAACTTTTTCCATGAGAGCTTTTGATATAAACAAGAATCCTTAGAGTAGCTGCCCAGTGAACCTCTCTAAGTTAATGTATAAACCTACTCAGTACTCTAACTGTAAGGGGTTATATCAGTCTTAGTAACTGTCAAGTAGATCAACTTTCCAATCAATCTCCTATACTGTCCAGGATCATCAAGTAGATGACTATTATCATACCCAAAATTCACATTTGCTTCCATTGGCGTGCTAGCAGGTTTGCACCCCCAACATGTCAGTTTTCTCAAGGAGATGAAGTGTATACTTCCTCTTAGATAGAAGCAAAACAATACTTTTAATAAGCCAAAGAAATATCTTGGCTTTCCCATATCCTTCTTCATGAAATATCGTTTGAGATACTCCTTTATTTCTACTAAGGTCACATAGTCACTCCCAGTTAGCAAAATATCATCAACATACACAGCCAGGATCACTGAGCTAGACTTAGTACGATGAACAAACACTGAGTGATTTGAATGACAATGAGTAAATCCAATACCAGAGATAACCATGCTGAACTTCTCAAACCAAGCCCTTGGACTCTGTTTTAGTCCATAGATCACCTTCCTAAGTCTACAGACAGTATTCTCCCCCTGAGCAATTTACCCTGGAGGTTGCTCCATATAAACTTGCTCCTTCAAGTCCCCATAGAGAAAGCATTCTTGACATCTAGTTAAAATAAGAGCCACTCCATATTAACAACAACAAAAAATAGAATTCGAATGGAGTTCAGCCGATCAACTGGTGAAAAAGTCTCAAAGTAGTCCACGCTATAGGTCTGAGTATAAGAGCATCCATCTCCTCATCCATAACCTGCTTTCAAGAAGATATCAATATAGCCTCCTCATACAACCTGGGTAAAGATATAGAGGACAAAGACAGGGCAAACTGACGAAAAGAGGGAGTATAATGATCATATGAAACAAAATGGGAGTTAGGATGATCAATACAAGATTGTTTACCTTTGCAAAGGGCTATAGGAACATCAAAATCAGAGAAAGGTACTGACAGCTGAAGAGGTGGATCTTTCACTGGAAAGGAGGGGGTCGGAACCAGTTCAGAGGAAGGAACCCTTTGCCAATAAGTGTAAACATCTCTGAAGTCTTTTTCCCGATGTGACTTTGGTGTAGGTGGCGCTGTAGTATCTTTTAATAACACTGGCAAAGGGACATCATGGACAACAGTAGGTGCAGGCAAAGAAACAGACGATGAAAGAGAAATAGACCGTGAAAGAGAAGTAGGGAACTGATTCAAAAAATATGATATCAGCTGACACAAAATACTTTCTGGTTGATGGACTATAGCACCGGTATCCTTTTTTAGTTCGAGAATACTCAACAAAGACATGTTTTATAGACCTAAAAGATAGTTTATCTAGACCTAAAGATAAATCCCGAGCAAAACATGTACAACCAAAGGAGGAACTGAGAAGATACTTTTGTTAGGATATAAACATGAAAAAGAGATTTTACCATGAAGAACTAAGGAGGGCATCCTTTTAATCAAATAAGAGACGCTTAACACTACATCAGCCTACAAATACCTCAAAATATGCATATGAATTATCATGATTCGAGCAGCACTAGGATGTGTATGTGTTTGCATTCCGCAGCACCATTCTGTTGGGACATATGAGAGCAGGAGGTTTGATAAATAACTGATTGAGGTTTAACCTGCACACAAAAATACAAAATTTCAGAAATACAAAATAGAAGTGCAAGTTCTCAATGCTACCGCGATAGCGAGTGGCTATGCAGGTCGTGATCTACAAGGAGGGACTAACGATGAAAGCTTTTAAGTAAGTTTATTTATTTTTGAGTTAACAAAAATATGTTAGGAATTTCTTCTCAGTTTTAGAAAAAGAAAATAAAAAGGTTAAGTTAGAAGATGTGAAGAAGATGGTAAAAGAAAAGATGATGATGTTATTGTTGTTTTATTTACAAAAGAAAAGGAAAAACTAAATAAAGAGAAGAATGCTGATTTTGGAGGAGAATTCTAAACTAAGAATTAAAAAAAAAAACTAAAAATTCTTACTTACCTCTTTCGTGCTCATATACCTTGGATCCGTCGCTACGACTTACCTAGTCTCTGAAGACGATCAAGTATGGCGTGTAGGATCTTCCCCGTTTCTGATCTACACTACAAATAAAAGAGCAAGCTAAACTAGCAAAAGAATAGTTGTTTATCACCATAGACCATCAAGGGCACTTGCAATGGTGAAGCAGTCTCGAGGCTATCAGATTCACTTGGTTTGCAAACACATCAAGGAAAGCAAACAAAAACAAGAGTAAAGAAGAAAAAGAAGCCTTGATTTGATTCAAATAACAATAAAAAAAAGACTTACTTACACAGGTGTCACCTTCAGTACAAGCTTGCTCTCATTCCTCCATGAAACTCTCCTCTCCTCCCAGTTACATAAATAAAATAAAAAATTACATAAAAGAAAAAGAAGGACCTAGGTTAAACCTATACAAGAATCTATTCTACTTACTGCTTGATCGCCCCTCTGCCTCTGATGTGTGGGGTATTTATAGGATAGATAGATAAGAAAACGAGTTGAAAGATAGAGGGAGCTGGCTATTTCTGAATTTGAATCCTCCCCTTATTACTAAACTTGATTTGATGTAGATATTCAGTTCTAAACTGCAGTTTATTGGCGTGTTGATTACTGAATAGAACATACTAAATGATAGAAATAGAAATAGTTATCAACGTAAGAGTTGTAGCCCTTTAAATCTTCTTTCTGGATCATCTTGAATCATCAAATTTGAGTTTTAATAGCGAAGTTATGATTAAAATACAAAAATATATCCAATCTGAATCTGAGTCTAAATTGCTTCATCTCTTCCATTGATCTTCTCTCTATCCATTTATCTTTTTGGATTTTGAATTTCAGCTTTAGATCTGACAATCTATCTCTTTATCCTTAGCGAAACTGATTTGGTCTTTTTCTAATGCAGTTTTTCTTTGAATTTGGATGATATTATCTCATCTGATATACCCGGCCTTCAGATAAGATAGCGTTTATAACCTCTGGATTTGAATCAATTCCTTTTCTTTTGAATTTTTGGACTTAATTGGATAAATTTGTCTCTCTCTTTCTTCCTTAATTACCCTACGCGCCATTAAACGTGCAAATACATTAATAGTAGAATTTTATTTAAATAAAAATGCAAAAATGTGACACATATGATATGAAAAACATGGAAAACACGTGTGTGATCAATAATCCTATTCTTAGAACAAAAAAGAGACATATCATTTTTCATATATTCTAAGGCATTGTAAGTACGAAGCACACAGATGAGATAGAAAATTGAGTTTTTATTTCATTATGAAAAAGTTTGATGACACCAGAAACTTCAGACCTTTCTTTTAGCAAATGTAGCTAAGTCATACGAGTGAATCATCAACAAAGTTGAGAAATTATCTAAAACCTTTAGATGAAGGTACACGACTAGGACCCCAGATATCAGAATGAACTAACTCAAATACAGAACTACTACAGTTATTGACTCGACTTGGAAAAGAAACACAATGATGCTTACCCATCTCCCAGGACGCGCAATCAAGTGTAGAGAAAGAAGACTCACCAGAAATTACCAACCGAAGCTTTTGTAATGAGGGATTACCCAAATTTCAGTGCCAGAGTAGAATGAATCAGCCTGACCTGCAACTAAGCCAGTAGGGGACACTCCATCATCCAATTAGTATATTCCTCCCTCTCATGACCTGAACTAATCCTCCTCCCAGTTGTCAGGTCCTGAAAGATACAGTTAAAAAGCTGCAGTTATATTATTTTGTAAACTGGCTGATGGATAACAAGTTTACAGAAAATTTTATAACATATAACACATTTTAAGGTTTAAGGATGGAATAGCCTTAACTACCCCATCACTAAGGATAGGAGATTGTGTACCATCAGCAATGTTAAAAGAAGATTAGTAAAAAGATGTAAAGAGGTGAATTTGTCCTTAATACCTATCATGTGAGATGAATCGCCTGAATCTAATATCCAAGGTTTATGAGGAGAGGTAATATAAGCATTCATACCTAGAAAGGATTAATGAGTTAATGAATGACCTGTCTGATAGAACTTGAGCTGACGTAACCTATCATACTCGTCCTATGATATCTGAATAGTAGGAGCACCAGAAGGTGCAGAGGCAGTATCCGAGAGACATGAGCATTATCATCGAGAGCCAAGATTGAGAAATAAGAAAGGATAAAGTACTTGAGACAACTGACATTGCGGCAAGTTATAGAATCACCAGAAAGATAGCCAGAAGTAGCAGTAAACAGCCGGTAATGAAGAGAAATAAATAACTTAGTTACCAGATAGTAGCATAGACATCCTTAAATAGCAAGATCAAATGTAAAAATTTGATTTTTGAGCAGCAAATAGAGCAGATCTCACCAGAAAAGTCTCATAGAGCATAAAAAAGCCAGATTAGATGTAAAAAAAACTAATTTTAAAGTAGTAAACAGATCAGATCTCACCAGTTGGGGCTTGTAGAGCATCAAAATAGCCTGTTCAATGTAAAAATATGATTTTTAAGCAGTAAAGGCAGATCTCACCAAAGAAGCCTTATAGATCATCTAGAAGACCAGATCAAAGTAAAAAAATCTGATTTTTAGAGAAATTGTGGCACTCCTTGGAGATGTTAGAGGTGGGGTGGCACTCCTTGATGACTTGAAGGATGGGTGGCACTCCTTGGAGATGTTGGAAAGATGTTACGACACTCCTTGGAGGTTATGGCACTTTTTGGAGGTCGGGTGGCAATCCTTGGGGTCTTGGAAAATGGTTGAGGAGAAGAGAGGAAAAGATCTTAGGATTAGAGTTTCTCTAACTCTAATACCATGTAGAGAAATAGAAAACCCTAAAAAAATTAATTGATAATAAAAAAGAGACAATGTATATATATAATAAGAGTCATGGGTATGGGTCTATTGGGTAGAAGCCTAATAGCTTAATAACCAATAGCCTAATAAATTATTCTAATAATACTATTTATTTTCAATTCTATAATGCAATAGTTAATCATATTCATGATGTAGTTCCTAAGGTAAGAGAAGACGAAATTCTTGAACATTTTCCATGATAAATGCCCCCTTGAGCTAGTTAAGCTAGAAGGAAGAAGAGACATACAACTTTTTACTTTCTTTTACTGTTTCCATTGTTTTGAAAATAATGATGTTGAAAGAAAAGAGGGGCCAAGATGGTTCTTATATTTCAATGTACATTATTGTCCAAAAAATCTTTTTAACATTCTTTTAACTCCAAATTTTGGTTAGAGTTGAAGATTTGAGTACTTATATAAGAATATGATGTTTTGCAAGTATCAAACATAATTGAACAACAAGCTCATAAAAGAAATTAAAAAAAAGGATTTGGATTTTCCATTTACCGGTACGTGTAACCTTAAATCTTTTGCAGCTGGTGTTTTTTTACTTTGATATATGTGTTGTTTTTTGGTTACCGTGGAGGTTTATGACTTGATGCCTCTAGGTGAAATATTGTAACTTTGTCTTATTATCCTCTATGTATTGAAACTCGGTCGTCTTCTCCATCTTTTACTAAAAAGAAGTTACAGATAAGTCTAACAATGTGACACAATTAGTACAGTGGCATGGCCAAAGGCCAAGGACCAAAGATTAGTATCAGCGAGCATGTATGGATTATGTATGAGCATGTGTTGGAAGAATAGATGTAACACCCCGCTCCCGGAATACATACTTAGTTGCGTATTCTGATTTTCCGATCATATTTTTTTGATTTACTTCCTGTATTTATTTTGTATTATGAATTGTTTATATGATTGTTTTGTCTTGGATCCGGATTCGTGGACTCGGATTCAGCCCTAGTCTGAACCAGGGACCCGATCTCAGGTTATTACTCGATTTAGTCTTTCTGGTATTCCAATTTGACCGATTTCAGTTTTAAACATTATTTTCCAATATTTTAGATTTTTCATGATTTTCTGGAAATTTTCGGAATTGAGTTGTAAATCTTCAAAACCGGTGTCGACCAGTACCGCTGACCGACTCTCGGAATTTTAATTTACAAACGGAGTTGAATTTCAAGAAACGATTTTCCTACAACTTCTTAAAATCATATGTTCTATCCAAATACATTTTCTGGGATTTTTCTAAATTTATTAAAAATCCGGCCAATCCGGTGTAGACCAAGATTGACGGTTGACTTCAGGATTTTTATTTTGAAAATGAGATTGAATCTTTGAATACCGATTTCACCAAAAATCTTTTTATAATATTTATTATTTTTGAGAATTTTTGGGGAACTTTCCAAGCTATGTTATTTTTGGACCTTTCCGGAGTTTTCGGTATTTCCCAAATACCGAGAATTTATCCAAATGTTCCTCTTTTCCCTTTTTCCATTTTCTCCCTCCTTCTTCAAACGCGAGTTTCACCTACCTGGGATCCTGCATTTAATGCGGAGATCCTTTCCTCGCCTCCCCATGCTGCATTTAATGTGCTGCTAATCAATTCCAATCAAGTCATTATGACTTTTGTCCTTTTGTTAAAACGCAGCCTTTGCATTTCCTCCTGGACGCGGCTTTCATCCCCGCGTCCAGTTCTTTTGGCCTGGACGCAACCATTGCCTTGTTGAGACGCAACTTAGTTGGTGCGTTCTCTTTTGCTTTGATAAGCAATGGCAACATTATTATAATGTTTTCCCACCCTTTATAAATACCCCCACTCCTTCTCTCTCTTTCATTTTTCTCTTCTTCTTCTTTTGCAGCCAACAGAGAGGCCAACAGCAGCCCAAAAGAACCTCTTTCTCTCTCCTTTGGCCACCTATTCCTCCACCATTTTCCTTCGTTCTCACCACAAACTCCACCATCATTCTCTCCTCCATCTCCTTCTCCATTTCCAACAACAACACCACCTCCATAACATCTTCTTCCTCCTCTTTTTCACCATAAAACACCAAACAACCATTCTCACCACCACCTTCTCCACCATTTCCACCACCACTTATACCTCCTTGGACTCCACGAACCACACCAATATCAACTCCTCGGTGGGCTCTTTCATTCTAGCCACCTCGTCGCTCCCCGTAACATCGTTTGCAAAATCCCATTTTTTCAAAGTGAACTAAACTTGCACCATCAACCTCTTTCCCTTGTGAAGGCCGGCCACTCCTTTTGGATTGGGGCCGCGCTCTTATCCGTTGGCAAGACTCTTAGGCCGGTGCCCTCCTTTTGGATTGGGGCCGTGCTCTTCTTCGTCAGACGCATCAAAGGAACATTTTAGGCGAGTAACTTTACTCGCCAAGACATGGATAACTATTTTCATACTTGTATTATTATCAATAAACGCAACCCTCAAAAGACAAGTTCTGCTCTCTGTTTGCACTCTGTTAGTCGACTTGACCTAGTCATTAGTCGACTTGAACCCTTATTAGTCGACTACTCCCTTACCTCAAGTCGACTAGCTTATTTGAAACGCGCCCCTTTTCTTGAAAACGCGACCTTATTAGTCGACTACTCCCTTACTCCTAGTCGACTAACTTTTTCTTGAAGACGCGACCCTACCAAACGCAACTTTATCAGTCGACTATCTTTTTCCCCTAGTCGACTAACTTTTTCCTGAAGACGCGGCTCTATGAGACGCGGCCTTATTAGTCGACTTGGTCCTTCTCTATAGTCGACTAACTCCTTCTCTAGTCGACTACTTGTTTTCCCTAGTCGACTAGAATTGGCTGACTGCTGTGTTTGATCCCTTTATAAAAAATAGACCCTTCCCATGGATTTTGTATTGATCATATGCCTTCAATTGCTCAGCCCTACTTGATGTTACTCAACTATCACTCCACCATCGCCAGATACAAGCTGACATATACTTGTCTGATATGTTATCACCTGACACCTGACATACTACTACTTGATACTAACTCATGTTATACCTCCTGTCATGAACACTTGTCATTGGCTTGATAAAACCTGATACCTGTTATGAATAACTCTCTACTCTTGATTATCACCTTACGGGAATGTAGTACCTGATCTCTTGTTATGTACTCCAGTTATGCCTGTTGTGATTTCTGTTATGATTCCTGTTATGATTCCCGTTATGATTCCTGTTATGACAAGTTATGATCCTACTCATTCCCGTAATCTGATAATATGTTAACAAACCATAAAAAGGATAACTTGCACGGGGAATGGGAGGAAGTGATGGATGCCGGAATGATGCCTTGGTTATAGTAATGGAATAAAATATTGACGATTCGTGTTAGAGGGATCTCAGGCCCTCAGAAGATACGTGTTAGGGGGATTTAAGGCCCCCAGGCTGGTCCCGGGCGTACGGGAACTACTATAAGAAGTGCTATCAGTTCTCCATCAGCTTCCAATAACGAACCTCGCCTTGCTTATATATGGATGTATGTGTGTTGGGATGTACACCAGGACACATACCTAGATATATGCGTCAGACGAGTAATAATAATAAAGACTCCTGTTATGCCCGTTATGGACTCCTGTTATGATTCCTGTTATGACTCCCGTTATGCTTGTTATGATTCCTGTTACGCCTGTTATGTGTTCCTGTTATGACCATTATGTAATTTGATGTGTTGCTTTGTAACTCGGGTTGTACGCACTTGGATTACGGTAACATGGGATGAAGGTATATAGATGAGGGTTTCCTTGTTTGGATTATTCCTTCGAGGTACTAGTCTCATGGGGCCGTGACCTAAGCTTATACAATCTGTTTTGCTCGTAATCGGGTTTTATATCGGATTTCCTATTTTATGATGATTATGTTATACCTGTCCATACCTGCTATACTGGTATTCTAACCCTCCTGTCTCCTGTTCTTATCTGATCATATCATGAGCACTTCCTACCTGATATCATTTGTTATATACACACTTGTGCTCGTCCTTGCTCGCCATTTGGCTTTTACCTCACCTCTTGCTGGGGGAGTTCTGACTCCTCTGGATTCTCATGTCCAGGTCTCGAAGCTTATAACTGAACGAGTATTTTCTTGCTGAGGACCAAGTTTACTTCGCGGAGCAGTCAGATCAGCTGTAGCTCCAGTCCCATCCTTGCTCCCCCTGTTGGCTCGCGGTTCCTCCAGCTGTCCCGTGAGCGCTCTTTTGTACTGATCATACATATACATATCTTTGTATTCTCGCATTTGCGCCTATCAGGTGATGTAATATTATTGTAATATTTGTCACCTCTGGTGATAACTTTGTAATTGTACTCATATGTTGGAGTGTATAATGCACCACTTGCTTCCGTACTCTGATTCTTGCCTGTACTGATGCTTAGCGTATATACGTGAGGGTATTTCTGACCTGCGTATATACGTTGCAGTAACGTCACGTACCCGCCGGATCGGGGCGTTACAATAGAAGATGCAACAGCGGTGGTAACCTAATCTGTTCCGATTACATGCGACTTAGATAATATATAATCAAAACCGATCGAAAGGAGATTTTCTCCCATGACTCAATAGAAACTTTGTCCGTCCGTCCTTCAATTTTAATCGTGAGAGAGAGCAACGTCGACCCCTTCTTTCTTCTTCCTCTCTCAGCCCCTCCTCTCTCATTTTTTCTTCCCCTCCTCCTGACCGATCGATCAATTTTCCACCGATAGTGATGGTATATTAGTATAATCAAACCGAGCGAAGTGAGGTTTCTCATGTGACTTCTTCTTCGATTTTATCCGTCTGTCTGTCCCCCAATGAGAGAAAGCTAGAGCCACCCTTTCCATCTCCTAGCGGCCTTCCCCTATCCTCTCTCCTACTCCTCCTTACTCTCTGTTCTCTTCCCTCCCCCTCTTCCATCTTCCCTCTCCTTCTTCTTCCTCCCCTCTTCTCCTTCTCTCTTCTTCATCACTCAATTTCACCGCAAAGCAGTAATTTAGTATTATAAGATAATAAAAACCAATGATCGAAGCGTGGAGGTTTTCTCCTGTGACTCCTAAAGAGAAATTGTCCATCTGCCTATCCTCTTCTTCACCTATTTCCCGAGAGAGAGAGAGAGAGAGAGAGAGAGAGAGAGAGAGTCGACCCCTCCCCTCTTCCTGTCGCCTTTTCTCCCCCATCCTCTTCCCTCTACCCTCCCTATCCCCCTCCCTCTTCTCCTCTTCCCCCTCCCTCTCCCCCTCCCCTAGCGAATTCCTAACACCCTTTCGTCGTCGCTGCTTGCTTCACCATCGGTTTCTACCACCTGTGGTACACTAGTATTATAATCAAATCGAGTAAAGTTAGGTTTCTCCCGTGACTTTTTTTTCAACTTTGTCCGTCTGTTTGTCCCCCAAAGAGAGAGAGCCAGAGAGAGCCAGAGAGAAAATCGCCCTCTCTCCTCTCCTAATGGCCCTCCCGTCTTCCCCCTCCTCCTTCCTTCTCTCTTCCCTCTCTGATTTTGTCTCGTCGCTGGCGATCATTGTTGCGAGCTTGTGCCGATCCTCCTCACCATCTCAACCTACAGAATTGTT
Source organism: Agave tequilana (assembly GCA_038442645.1). Lineage (NCBI taxonomy): Eukaryota > Viridiplantae > Streptophyta > Magnoliopsida > Asparagales > Asparagaceae > Agave > Agave tequilana. The sequence goes on from JAVJIF010033409.1 coordinate 138,681, forward strand.
AATTAACAGGGAAAATTGTACAAAGAACCAAAATTGGAACAATTTGGGAATTTGATATTTGATTTTGGAAAAGAATTAGTGCATCAGTCCTTGAGTCAATTACAAGAATTGATTTACAAAAAACATAATGAATTTCAAGAGCAGAATTCTCGCTTTTATAGGAGCAGCGCGCCAACCAGGATTTTAACTCTGAATTGGGCATTGGGTTATATCTTCACTTAGTATCCAACCCGACTCGCATTCGCATCCACTTATCAATTAAACAAATGGCTTCCTTTGAATGTTAAATCCACCAAAGGCTGTGATTACACTTTAACAGTCTCCTTTCTCCTTTCCCTTTCTGGCTGACACTCTTATATGTGATTGAGCTAGAACCTTCACACAAAATACAGTATTTCAGAACTTAAGATTAAAGAGTGCAAGTTACTCAATTCTACCGCAATAGCAAGTGGCTATGTGGGTCGTAATCCACAAGGAGGGACTAGCGATGGAAGCTTTTTTAGTAAGTTTTCTTTTAAGATACAAAGGATGGTTAAAATTCTTCTTTTAGTTCTTATAAAGAAAAAGGGAAAAATTAGGTTAAAGTGAATTAGGAAGAAGATGGTAGATTAAGAAGATGGAAAAACTAGAAATGATATGTACAAAGAAATAGAAAAGGAATGATAAAAGAAGTGGTAGATTGTGGTGTTCTAAACTAAAAAATTAAAAGAAAAGAAAGAAACTAAAAGTTACTTCCCCTTTTGTGCTCATATACCTTGGATTCGTAGCTACAACTTACCTTGTCTTTAAAGGCGATCAAGCAACACTTGCAATGGCGAAGTAGTCTCGAGGCTAACAGATTCACTTAGATTGCAACACATTAGAGGAGAGTAAACGAAAACAAGAGTAAAGAAAAAAAAAAGTAACTTTGATTCAATTCAAATAACAATGAAAGAATAGATCACTTATACCAGTGTCACCTGCAGTACAAGCTTGCTCTCATTCCTCATGAAAGTATCATCTCCTCTCAGTTACATAAAGAAAATAAAAATTACACGAAAGAAAATAAAACCTAAGTTACAAACTATAAATTAGCCTAAGTTCTACTCTCTAATTGGTCATTCTCTGTACGCTCTGAAAATCCCAGTATTTATAGGCAAAACCCAACCTATGAGAGCGTAAGAAGATAGGGGGAGCAAACGCTCTCCCTAACTCCCTAACAAAGTCGCAGATCCGGGGCTTTTGCCGCGTTTTCGCGGCATTTCTGTGGCCAGGAGGCCACTGCTGAGGGGTGGAGCAGCCTGATTTCAGGATATGACTTTATCTTTAGCTGGATTTTTAGTTTTATCTCTGGAATTGTGACAAAACGGCCTTTGATTTTTGGCTTCAACCAATTAATTTGTAGAGATTTGTTCTAACTGATTTTCAACCGATCTGAACTGACCTGATCTGCCCTGATTTACTGAGTTCGACTTAATTCTGATTTAAATCAGAATTTGATGGGCTTTTGGGCTCATTTCTCTTCACTCTCTTTTAGGAATGGGCCTACAAATAAATTTAACAATAATTAGAAAAAAGCAGAGTTTATTTTATAGTAAGTATGAGAATATGTTAATGAATGTGCAATATTAGCGACCGATCACACCCCCATACCTATCTTTTGCTCGTCCTCGAGTAAAACAACTAAACAAAAAATTATTAGACCACTTTCGCAGGTTACGCGATTGCACTGAGCATGTGCAACAAGCCGTTAAACCTCTAGGTTACCCCTAGAGGACGAGTTTTGTCTCATGAGAGTTTTCAGTAGATTACACCCACAAAATCCGTAAAGAAAGAGAAAAATGTTAGTATTTTGAAAACACATTTTGAAAGAAAATATTTGAAATATTATTGTAAGTTTTAAGTAATCTATAAGTTATAGGAAAACTGAATTTTTCATTCCTAAACTTAGTCTCTATTCAAAAATTTGTTATCAATCAAAGTAAGGGGTCAAATTGTACTTCTCATCTAGTCTATTACTTTACCCTAAGTCATATGCATCTTGTGACCATGAAAATTTTGACTAAGGGTTCTTTAACTCTAACTCTTATGCCTTATTTATTTATATATATATATTTTTGGTGGTATTATTTCTTTGTTCTATTAGGCTTTCTAATCTGCCTATGTAACGAGCCTTTAATCGGTGACTCCCAGACCAAACGGTCTTAGGGCGCCGGGTGAGAAAACACCCCAAGGACTTAAGGACTCGAGCAAACAAGGCCACAAAACTAAGGATTTTATTATATGAATCACTTTTAGGCGTGAATACTTATGCTTTATTAGGCACAAATACCCAGCTTAATCAGAGGATTTTTTTTTTATATATATTTTTTCTCAAACTTATCTAATCATCTTTCGCATAAATACCGAGGCTTACTTAGGCCAAAGCACCATCTAATCAATAATTAGATTTGTTCATCTTTCATCGATATATTTTTTTAAATTTTTTTTAAGGCATAAGAATCTTTGTTTTAGAACCCTAAGTGTGTAAGTATATAAGTGTGCATATTTCATCAAGGTAAAGATCAAGACTAAATTACTTTGACAAATTATCTTCCTAACCCTAAAAATCAAACAAATAATCTTATTTTGACCAAGTATAAGAAATCCTAATTTGAATTTTCCTATTCCTTAAAATTGACTTAATTCTTACAAAAAATATGTCAAAATATTGTTTCTATTTTCAAAAAGATTTTAAAAGTAAAGAAAATGTTAATTTTTATTTTCTTTTTTTAAATAAAAAGAAAAAACCTAAGTTATGTTAGACCCTCCCCCACACCTATCTCATGCATTGTCCTCAATGTATGAATTAATGCATAGATGCATGAAACAGAAGAAAGGAAAGGAAAATATTACCTTAAGGTGGTGGTTCCGGTGGTGGTCTAATTTGGTCAAGCGTTGCTACCCAATCAAGATAATGTGATAGTTCAGGGAACCTAACTTTATTGACCTCTTTTCTATTTATATATTTACAGTCCCCAGTATGAATAGGATCATGAAGATCCTATCGTGAAACTTTCTTCCTTTACATGACCAGTCCTGAAAAATCATCACAGAGTCATCATGGTCTATACCTACGTCCAACAAAAGAATGTAACTTGGTGGAATGGTTGACTTGGACTCAAGAATGATAGGTTCAGGAACCAATACAAACTCGGAAAAATCGACTTGGGGTTCGAGAGTTAGTTTTGGTTCAAGCGTTGAGTCCAAGTCCAAGAATTGATATTCACATTCTTTTCCCATCAATGGAATGTGACTATCCAAAATTGGTGATTCAATTTAAAAATCTATGGGTACGGGAATAAATATTGGTTCAGAAAATTGGTCCAAATTGGGTAAGAATACCAGAGTCAACATAGATTCGAAGATGAAAACTGAATTAAAAAGTTGGGGATCGGGTTCACATTCATGATCAAGTTCAATCTTATTAAAATAAAAACTTGCCAATTCGTCAATGGGTTGATATTGGTCAAGTTCAAGGCTTTGTGGTGAAACTGAATCTTGGTCAAAGTCTTCAAGATAGCATGATTCTTGATTTTCATCAATATGGCTAGAAGAGTTAGGAATAGTCAAAGATTGAATAGGGAGAGTTTCCTTATTCCTACGCATGTTCTCTAATCTACTAATTCTTTCTTCTATCATATTGAGTGGATCATTTTGACATTGAATCATGGTTTTCATACTCTTTTCTAAGTTGGCATGTTCTTCTTGAGAAATAAAGTAAGGATTTGTGACTTGAAAATTTTTACGGGATTTTAAGTCTTCTAAAATTTGAATTTGTCGCTCAAGCTCATCTAAGGCTTCTATCCTCTTTTCCCAGTAAATTGATTCTTCTAATGGTTGTTCGGGAGAAGGAGTATATGAAGCTGGATGTTGGTAGGGTAGTTGACAATATGACTCGGGGCAGTTGTATCCCCATTGACTTTGTGAAGAGTAGTGATGATTATTCCAGTTTTGTTCATAATATTGGGGCTGGGGCATGTAATGATTCGGATAAGACCAATCTGGCACAGTAGGTTGATTAAAGTTATGATATGCCGGGTTGGTAATATTCGAAAAAGAGGTCGGGGTGTAATATGGATTACCATTAAAATTAGAAAAATTATTATTATAAGCCATATCACACAGGAAATGTCAACACAAATAAAGAAAAACAAACAAATAAGCAAGCAAATAAAAAGAAAGAAAAAAAAATCTAAACTAAGTTAGGGTAGACCTTTGACCTAGACGACTCCTAACTAGTTAGACTGTCCACGGGAGGTATAATGCAGACTTTGACCACAAGCTAATCAGCCAGGTTAGGGCAAGATTGGTGGGAGGTATCTGGGCAAAAGCGACGGGCCTAATTAAGCCAAACCACCAGCCTTCGGGGTTTCGCCCCTCAATCCCTTTTCTTAGATACTGATTTGGCAGGAGTCAAATTCTAACACCTTTCCCCGTAGGATAATCTCCTAATTGAGTCCGAGATGTCCCTAGAGCCAACGTCTACTCAGTTTTAGTTAGGTTTGGGTTAGTGAGTGAGGAGATTATTTATGGGCTAAGGGAGGGTAATGACCTCCTCACCTTATCTTGTTTATAGGACAAGCCCTGAAGATTGATTGTGCAAGGTGTGCAGAATAAAGAAAAGTATCATTCAACAAGCAAATAATCACCCAAGAATGTTTCCAAAACTATATTCCATGCAAACGTACCTTTTTCTCTAGCACTTTTTAACAGTAATGTAAAATGTAAACGAATTAGACACGTGCCTAAATGCAAAGTCTAAACCGTTTTTAGCATTTAACAAATATCATTTTATGGTTGAGGTTAGAAAGGAAGTACAGTGAGACAAACAAGAAATTAATAGCTACAGATATTAAACTTTGTACTACAGCCAACCTGCAAAAAATACAGGTTAGTAGTTCACTCAGATTGCCACAGGAATGTAGCAAATCTGAGGGCTTCTTGGCTCTGCTTTCTTGAGCAGAGTCCAAGGCCACTTATATGTCCACTGCAGCAAAAATTCCTTGTTGTCAAACCTATATACCAAGAACAAAAAAAAAGGTTAACCAAAAATGTAAATCTAAAAAGAGAATAACTTACCGTCCCTCCCCAGCAACGGTGCCAAAATTTGATTGAGCTAGAACCTGCACACAAAATACAGTATTTTAGAACTTAAGATTAAAGAGTGCAAGTTACTTAATTCTACCGCAATAGCAAGTGGCTATGCGGGTCGTGATCCACAAGGAGGGACTAGCGATGGAAGCTTTTTTAGTAAGTTTTCTTTAAGATACAAAGGATGGTTAAAATTCTTCTTTTAGTTCTTGTAAAGAAAAAGAGAAAAATTAGGTTAAAGTGAGTTAGAAAGAAGATGGTAGATTAAGAAGATGAAAAAACTAGAAATGATATGTACAAAGAAATGGAAAAGGAATGATAAACGAAGTGGCAGATTGTGGTGTTCTAAACTAAAAAAATTAAAAGAAAAGAAAGAAACTAAAAGTTACTTACCCCTTTTGTGCTCAGATACTTGGATTCGTAGCTACAACTTACCTTGTCTTTGAAGGCGATCAAGCATGGCGTGTAGGATCTTTCTCATTCCCGATCTACACTAAGAATAAAAGGGCAAGCTATACTAGCAAGAGAATGGTTGTTCATCACCATAGGCCATCAAGGGCACTTACAATGGCGACGCAGTCTCGAGGCTAACAGATTCACTTGGATTGCAACACATTAGAGGAGAGTAAACGAAAACAAGAGTAAAGAAGAAAAAGTAACTTTGATTCAATTCAAATAACAATGGAAGAAGAGATCACTTATACCGGTGTCACCTGCAGTACAAGCTTGCTCTCATTCCTCCATGAAAGTATCATCTCCTCTCAGTTACATAAAGAAAATAAAAATTACATGAAAGAAAATAAAAATCTAACTTACAAACTACAAATTAGCCTAAGTTCTACTCTCTGTTTGGTCGTTCTCTGTACGCTCTGAAAATCCCAGTATTTATAGGCAAAACCCAACCTATGAGAGCGTATGAAGATAGGGGAGCAAACGCTCCCCCTAACTCCCTAACAAAGTCGCGAATCCACGGCTTTTTCCGCGTTTTCACGGCATTTCTGTGGCCAGGTGGCCACAGCTGAGGGGTGGAGCAGCCTGGTTTCAGGATATAACTTTATCTTTAGCTGGATTTTCAGTTTTATCTCCGGAATTGCGACGAGACGGCCTTTAATCTTTATCTTCAACCGATTGATTTGTAGAGATTTGTTCTAACTAGTTTTCAACCGATCTGAACCGACCTGATCTGCCCTGATTTACTGAGTTCGAATTAATTCTGATTTAAATCAGAATTTGATGGGGTTTTGGGCTCATTTCTCTTCACTTTCCTTTAGGAATGGGCCTGCAAATAAATTAAACAATAATTAGGAAAAAGTAGAGTTTATTTTATAATAAGTATGAGAATATGTTAATCAATGTGCAATATTAGCGACCGATCAATACGCAGACCTCCGCTACTGCTACTGCCTTCGCCTTGATCTCTGTCGCAGAACTTGAATATGCTGGTATCAATGCTCCCTACCTGAAATTGAGCTTGCCTCAAGTTCGAAAGTTGGAAATCTCTAAATCAAATCCCAGTAATCTTCCCATGTTGCTTCTTCTTCTGACTTATACTTCCAGTTAACTAAGGTTTCTGCAATTGTTTTGTTATCTGATTGATGTAAACCTGAACACAGGAAATATAAAATTTTAGAAATGAAGAATAAAATGTGCAAGTTCTCAATACTACCACGATAGCAAGTGGCTATGCGGGTCGTGATCTACAAGGAGGGACTAGTGATGGAAGGTTTTAGTAAGTTCTCTTTTAGTTCACCAAAAATGGTTAAAGTTCTTCTTTTTGTTCTTGTAAAGAAAAAGAAAAGGAAATGTTAAGTTAGATTAAAGGTGGTAGATAGGAAAAAATGGTGATTTTGGAAAATAGAAAACTAAGTTAAAGAAAAGAATAAAAAGAGTAAAGAAAAGAGAGTTGTGATTGAAAGTTTGTTCTACACTAAGAAATCAAAACAAAGAAAGAAAGAAAACTTACTTCTTTTAGCAGATAACTTACTTTGGATCATTGGCACGTTTACTGGATTTCAAGGTGATCATTGCATAGCCCATAAGGTTAAACTCAATCCTTCTTTCACATTACATCATCAAGAATTAGACGAGCAAGCATGAAATGATATGGATTTTAAGGAGGAATCTATTATTATGAGCTATCGGGGTACTCACAAAGGCAAGGCAATACCGATGCTATAAGACTCACTTGGATAATTATCAAACCTAAAAGAAGACAAGTATAAGAAGAAGAAAAAGAACATAAACTTGTTACCTTTTGATTGCATAGAGAAATGATGAAAGAAAGGAGAAGGTCACATCAGTGTCACTGTCAACATAAATCTCTTTCTTGCTTACATGAATCTCAGTCTAACCTATTCTTGCACTAAAACTAGTCTAAGAATCCTTCTCTACCTAATCGTTCCCTTTTGCCTCTGAGAAATGCAATATTTATTGGCAAAATGGAGAATGGAGATGAGTGAACAGATAGGGGGAGCAAACACTCGCCCAGATCTTACAACTAAGTTGCGGATCCGCAACTTTGGCCACGGATCTGTGGCTAGAATGTGGGTAGGTGGCCACATCCTGGGAGCAGACCACTCCCTTGCTTTGTATCATCCGTTTATCCAATTGATTTCGCGATTTATTCTCTGGATTTGGCGATATATCTGTTGATTCTCAAGCTAACCAAAAAATCTAAGTAAATCTGAATTTAATCGATTTCTATTGGTATTATCTGCTCCGATTTGCTCTGATCTTCTTAAATCTTTTGTTTCAATCTTTAATTTTGAATTAAGCTCATTTAAATCAGAATTTAAGTGGGCTTTTGGGCTCGTTCTCTCTCCTTCTCCACTAAACAGGGCCTGCACATATTTAAACAATAAATAGGATTAAATTAGCAAAGTTTATTAAAAATAAGTGTGAGAATGTAATACTAAATATGCAAATTATGTGTACAATCACACTCCCACACCTATATTTTGCTCGTCCTCAAGCAAAATAAATAAAAAGCAAAGATAAAGATAACCTAACCTAACTCACTTTCGTAGGAATCACAGTTGCACTTAGCATGTGCAACAAGCCGTTAAATTTCTAGATTACCCAAGAGGACGAGTTTTGTCTCATGAGAATTTTTAATAGATTACACCCTAAAAATTAAAAAGAAAGAGAATAAAATGTTAGTATTTTTGAAAAGCATTTTGAAAAAGAGAGAAAATATTTGAAGTATTACTTTAAGAGTTCAAGTAATTTATAAGTTATAGAAAAACTGAATTTTCATTCTAAAACTTAGTCACTATTCAAAAGCTTGTTATCAATCAAGGTAAAGAGTCAAATTGTATTTCTCATCTAATTCATTATTTTACCCTAAGTCATATGCACCTTCGTGACCGTGAATTTTGACTAGGGGTTCTTTAACTTTATTCTTACGCCTTATTATATATATATATAGTGGTATTATTTCTTAATTCTATTAGGCTTTTTAATCTGTCCATGTAACGAGCTTTTAGTCGGTGACACCCAAACTGGACGGTCTTAGGGCACCGGGTGAGAAAACACACCCAAGGAATTAATGACTCGAGCAAATACGGCCACAAAACTAAGAATTTTATTATTATATAGGTTACTTTTATGCGTGAATATTTATTCTTTATGAGGTACAAATACCCAGCTTAATCAGTTTATATACATATTTCTTTTTTTCTTTTTTTTTAAGGCATAAGAATCTTTGTTTTTGAATCCTAAGTGTGTAAGTATATAAAGTATGCATATTTCATCAAGGTAAAGATCAAGACTAAATTACTTTTCAAATTTTCTTTTCTAACCCTAGAAATCAAACAAAGAATCTTATTTTGACCAAGTATAAGAAATTCTAATTATGATTCTCCTATTCCTTAAAATTAACTTAATTTCTTATAAAAAATAGGTCAAAAATATTGTTTCTCTTTTCAAAATATTTTAAAAGTAAAAAAAATGTTATTTTTTTAAATAAAAAGAAAACCTATGTTATGTTAGAGCCCTCCCCCACTTGTATCTCATGCATTGTTCTTAATGTATGAATAAATGCATGAAAAAGAAGAAAGGGATGAAAAATGTTACCTCAAGGTGGTGGTTCCGGTGGTGGTCAAATTGGGCCAAGCGTTGCTATCCAATCAAAATAATGTGGTGGTTCACAGAACCCACCTTTATTGACCACTTTTCTGCTTACATATTTACAATCTATAATATGAATAGGGCATGCAAGATCCTATCATGAAAATTATCCCCTTCATATGATGGGTCTTAAAAATCATCACTGAGTCATAATTGTCTATACTTAAGTCCAACAAAGGAATGTGACATGATGAATGGATGATTTGAGCTCAAGAGTGATACGTTCGGGAACCATTACTAATTTGGAAAAATTAAGTGTAGGTTTGAGAGTCGATATTGGTTCAATAGTTGGTCCAAATCAAAGAAATTAAATTCACATTCTTTCTCCATCAATAGAATGTGATTATCTAAATTGGTGATTCAATTTTTAGATCTATGAGTATGAGAATAAATGTTGGCTCAAGAAATTGGTTCAAATTGGGTAAGGATACCGGAGTCAACTGTTTAGACGGGAAAGGTGTCGTATTGTGGAGTATAATTTGCACACAAAATATATTCAATAAAAAGAGATAAGTTTAGAATCGACCTCAAGTGCTTTGATCACTCCACAAATGTATTCAAAATGATTAATATACCCTTTCTTATCTCCGTTATAGCATGGGCTATACCGAGTCGATTCTCAGGGAGAGCTCGCGATGGAAGCTTTACGATAGGTAGTGAAGATGTAAAACGAGAATTCTTCTATGCTTAAAGAATGAAGAATAAAACAATGAAGAAGAAATGAAAGAATGGATGGATATGTTCATGATGGAAATAATCAGAAAAGAAATCAAGAAGAGATTTGCTTTGGAACTAAAACTAAAAGAATGAAAACTTTAGAATGAAAAAGCCATGACTAGCTAACCTTACTACCTTGCCAAAACTTACTAAACTCCGTGATAGTGAATGCGCGCCTCATGTTGATTCATCGGCATAGATTCGTCTTGCGTGTTGATCTAATTACTTTCTCACTTGGATGACGGGGGTTTAACCCATCGGAGAAGAGAAGACCATCTAACTTGCAAGATTAAAGATAGCAATCACCCATGAGTTAGTAGTTAGCAAGGTTAGTGGTTAGCTAGTACATGTAGAAAAGTTAGCTACAAGCCATTACAAAAGAAAAGCAAAGCATGAATAAAATTGCAAGAAAATAAAGAAAGTAAGTAAAGAAAACAAGTACACTAGAAAATGCAAGAGTAGAGAGAAGAGAATGGATCAATCCTTGTTTCAGAAGTTGTCACTCCTTGATGTACACAAGCTTTCTCTCTCTTACAAACTCTCTCTTACAGAATTTCTAAGGAAGAAGAAGAGGGACTAAAGAACTAAAACCTAGAGAAAAACCTACAAAAATTACAAGCATCTACTAATTTCTCCTCTCTTCTCCATTCTCTCTTGCTCGCAGGTCCTTGGTCCAATATTTATAGGCTCAGAGAGAAGCTTCGAGATCCAGTCTGTTGGCGCAAATCTGGGATCCAACAACCCAGATTTGGCCGCAGATTGGCGGGAAAGTCCCAGATTCTGCGGCTCAACTAACTCTGTTGGGTAACAACTTTCTGGTACAGGTTGGTTACGAGTTGTTATCCACGTGGCCTTCTAGAATCTTGAGTTGTTACGTAGAATTCTCTGGATCCTGGGTTTAAACTTGGGCTTTATCTTGGGCTTGGAATTAATCTCTTTAATTATTGCTAATTAAAGTGATTATTGGGCTTTTTCTCTTTTTAGTGTGGACCTGTAAAAATATAGAGAAGATGAGTAAAAATAATATATTTATTTGCAATATGCATGGGGATTATGTGGTAAAATATGCAATATCGTGTATCAATCATCAACATAGATTCGAAGATGGGAACTGAATCACAAGGTTGGGGATCGGGGTCAAATTTATATTCAAGTTCAATCTCATTATATGAAAAACTTGTCATCTTGTCCAAGGTTTGGAATTGGCCAAGTTCAAGTTTATGTGATGAAATTGACTCTTACTTAAAGTCTCCAAGACACCTGATTCTTGGTTTTCATCACTATGGCTAGGGCAATTGGGAATGGTCAAACATGTGTAAGGTAGAGTTTTCTCTTTCCTATCTTTCACCATGTTGATCAAACGACTCATTTGTGCTTCTAGCCTACCGAGAGATTAGGAAAAATAATTTTCAAACTGAATCAGGTTTTTCAACTCCTATCTGAGTCCATAAGTTTTTCTTCTTGTTGTGGGATTTGGAAAATAGAGTAAGGATCTTGAATTTGGAAGTTTTGTGAGAATTGGAAGCTTTCAACTTTTGTTCTTGGAACTCAATCATGGCTTCTGTACTCTTAGTCACCTCAGATTTTTTTTCTATGGGTTGATCATGACTAGGAAAATTAGAAGCTGAATGTTGGAATGGTGATTGACAATATGACTCGAGAGAGTTGAATCCCCATTGACTCTGTGAAAAGTAGTGATGATTGTTCCAGTCTTATTCATAATATTAGGACTACGGCATATATTGATTCGGATAAGACCAATTCGACATACACGACTGGTTAAAGTTATAATATGTCAGGTTGGTAATATCCGAGTCAAAAGAGGTCGATGTGAAGTATGAATCACTATATGTATTGGAATAATTATAATTGTAATCCATATCACATAGATGTCAAAAATAAAAAAAACAAGCAAACAAACAAATAGACAAAAAGAAAAAAAATAAAAAAATCTAGCCTAAATTAGGGTAAACCTTAGACCTAGACGACTCCTAACTGGTTAGACTGTCCACGGGGGGTATATTGTAGAATCTGACTACAAGTTAATCGACCAGATCAGGGCAAGATTGGTGGGAGGTATCCATGCTAAAAGCAATGGGCCTAATTAAGCCAAACCACCAGCCTTCGAGGTTTCGCCTCAATCCCCAACCGAGTCAAATTCTAATCAACTTTCCCCTCAGGTCTGTCTCCTAATGAGTCCAAGATGTCCCTAGGGCCAAGTCTATTTAGTTTAAAGTTAGGTTTGGTTAGTGAGTGAGGAGATTGTTTGTGGGCTAAGGGAGGGTAATGACTTTCCCACCATATCTTGTTTAAGGATGTGCCCTTAATCGTATTCGTGCAAGTGTACAAATATATAGAAAAAGCAACACTTTAAGCAATATACATGACTCAAATATAACAAGTCATTAAACCCCTAGGTTACCCAAGTAGACGAGTATTGGCTCATGAGGTTTCAGTGAATTATGTAGGATCTAAAAACAATGTCAACACAAATACTAAAACAAAGATAAATAGCGTTAAATAAAATACTTGTAAGAAAGAAAATAAATCTCAGAAAATATGCAAACGCAAACATGAGAGATTTTATCCTGGTTCGATCCTCGTAACCTATATCCAGTCTTCACACAACCCGCTCGAGATTTTTCTTATCCTAATTTTGAACACCCAAAATCAACTCCTTGTACACCACTTGACAAAACAATTTTTGCCAAATTCATACAACTCTTTTTTACACCAAGAAGACAATAACTCTTGTACACCTCTTCTCTATACCAAGAAGATACTCTTGTACAACTCTTCTCTTTGAATGATTACAATATATCCTATAAGCCTTGAAACTTGTATGTGATCGTGAACAAGGTTTCTTATAGGTGGACTCTCAGAATTCTTCACAATGGAATTGGAATTGAGTGAAAAAATGAAAGTGAAAACTAGTCTTCTGAAAAACATAATTTTTCAGCAGAGTTTGGATAGAAAACTAAATTTTGAATTGGTGTTCAACATCCTTGGACATAATTACACCTACAAAATTCGTAAAAGAAATAAAAGATAAGAAAAAATTAAGAAGAAAATGATAACCAAAAATAATGATAACTGAAATAAAAAACAATTAGAAAAAAGAATTCTTTTTATATATGCACAAGTGTTCACTAGCAATTAAGTTCATAAGTTTCCAATAAGTTTAATTTCATTCAAGTTCAACCTCAAATCAAGAAATCTCATTTCTTTTCCTAGAGATTTTAAATTCAATATTTTCACACCATCCTTTTTAAGTTGTCCAATCCTATGCATTTTTCGTGTAAGTGCAAATAATCTTTAGCTTGGGAATTTTTGATTCAATTTTTTTCATTTCTAAACATGTTTTTATATACATATATAAATTTTTTCTTTACATACACACACACACACATATAGAAGTTCAAAGTATTACCACTTCGTTGTCCTTTAAACAATTCTTTTTTTTAAACCTATAACTCATCTAATTCTCTTTCGTGTAAATATTAAGAGTTCTTGAGACCAAGATACCTAACTAATTGATCATTAGACTTGTTAATACTAAAAGATTTATTTACTATATTTTTTCACCTAATTCTCTTTCGCGTAACTACCAAGGCTTCTTGAGACCCCAGTACCTAACTACTCAAAAATTAGATTTTTCACCATCTTTTTTATATACATATATATTCCATATTTAAATAAGGTAAAAATTTTCTCAACATCTCGAGCATGAAACTGTATAGTGTAAGTGTGATGAAAAATGTATAATCATATAACAAAATCTAAAGGGTGTTTATTTTTCAAATATTTCATCTCTAAGTCAAGAATAAAAGATTCTATCAAGTTGATCATTCAATCAAGATTTCAAACTACATTGAATCCTTAATTCCCAAAAACTAGTTAAACTTGTTGTAAAATTTTTTTAAATAAGAAATAGAAATAAAAATAAAAATAAAATAAAAAACCTAGACCTAGATACAATCATTGTCTCCTTCCTCTCTTGCTTGAACAAGCACCCTCCAATTTAGATCTCTTCATGTGTGGTGGTGAAGAGTTTTCTTCTTGTGTAGCCCTTTAACTAATTTATAAGTTTTCTTTAATCCTTTCCAAATTTTTACCATGAATTCCCTATTGTCATGAGGTAGCTTTTGCTCAAAGAATTGATCATCTTCTTCTTCTTCGGAAGACTATGATAGAACTACATGAATATTAGCATGGTCTGTTTCTTCAGTCCAATCAATTTGTAAAGATGCAAAACATGGTGCAGTCTTACTTTCACTTGCAATCATAATTCTATCTATATATATCTCATTGTATTTATCCTCAATCATCCAACCTTTACAAATTTGGGTAACAAGAATAGATAAAAGAAAAGTGACTTTATGCTTCTTTGATTGCCTATCTTTAACATGCATATGGTTGAAAATTATTGAAAACACATGCAAAATTATTGATTCTTTGTCATCATAACATATAAAATGTGAAATACTTGATTATAAAATGTGGTCATGTGTGTACTATCAAATACATTGGTACTCAACCATCTACATACAGCATGAATGTTACGATAAAGAGTTTTTGCATCTATCCCTCATGTGTAGCCATTCTACAATTTTTTCCCATCAAACTCATGTATTCTTCTAAACAAAGAGCAAGAGGGATTCTGATCAAGTCCAAAAACAATTATAAATCTAAAACCTTCCTCTCTCCCTTCCAATTGATGTGAATCCTATGAGCATGATTATCTATCACTATTGGTGAGACTATTGTAAAATTCTTCCACTAAATTAGGAATGTAGTGTTCATAACTACCCTAATGAATCAAGTACCCCAATTCTTATTCATGATTTCTTCTAAGAAATATGTACCGAAAGCTTGAAAGATTGCAAAGAAATTCTTTTCAGCAATAAACTTCATTATGATTTTAGAAGCAGAAATAAAAACTGAAACTAATTGGTATAACTCATAAGATTATGGAAGATGGCCCTCTATCCCTGTGGGTTGATGGCGGATCAGCTGTCTAGACGGTGGTTTCACCGTAAAACTAGCTTCTTCTGTTGAAAGTTTGACTCTGCACTACTCCTCTCTTCTCCTCATTCTTCAGGGCTTTCTGGTCTTCAGAATTTGATCTTAGGGTGTTGTGAAAAAGAAGAAGAAAAAGGTTAGCTTTTATAGACTTTTCCTTAAAGAAAGAAATCCTATATCCATCCAAATTCAAAATCAATTTATCAATCCAAATTCAAATTCAGATTCAAATCAGTCAAGTTTTGGAAAAGAAATTTAAGTCCTACTCTAAAAGTTAGTGCAAAATTTAAATTTTGAAATTAATTTTTTGAAAAATTTTGAAAAATTTTGAAAGAAAAAAATTTTATTTTATTTTTCCCCCATACCTATTCAACAATGAAAGTAGGTTCTTTGAACAAAAACTCTTGCTCAGGCCAAAATGAGAAATGAGGTGGGATAATGACACCAAAGATAATAGTGGAGCATGCGAGGATGATTCTAACAATGATGTTGCTGAGTTGGTTAAACGTGAAAAGGAGAATGAAAATGATACGGGGCTAAGTGCTTATATTAAGGAAGCGAGTCCTCTGTCTGACTGGCTGAAAAGAAGAAAACGAAAGAAAAAGAAAATAAGGAAGAGGAGTATGAAAATCAAGTTTGGCGGAGGTTGTGCTGAAATGATGAAGGGTTCTAATAGTCATGTCAACTCGTTGAAGAAACCCACCTCGAATGTGGAAAGCGATCAAGGGGGAGGAACCGTCATATCTTAAGGCAGGTATGAGGGAAGATGTAACTTTTTACATTTGTATACTAATTTTATTTTTCTTTGAGTCTGTGCATCTTTATTTTTCTCTTTTAGTCAATTGAGTCAATATAGTTTAGGTGTCTAGAGAGTTATTGTATGTATCTTTTTTCTCTAACTTTGGCGTCAAGATTATTATAAGTGTTACAGGATGAGCAGGAATGCACACACACACATGGAGTAGTCTTTCGATTACCTCTACAGTAAGATTTTCGGTGCACTATGAGTTATTTATAATTCAAGCATATTGTTATATACTCTTAATTATTCTCATATGCATGAATTGTTTGATTATTATGATCATGTGCATAGTTTGTGAGTGCATTATTCATTTTTATCTCTATATCTATTTGCAAGTATGAGGACATGACACATTTTAAGTTGGGGGGAGATTCACATATTTCTTTTCTTTTAGGAGTCTTTTTGGTTTTTTTTCGATTTTAGGGTTTTTTTTTGTTTTATTTTATTTTCTTTCTTTTTCTTTATTTTCTTTTAGGAGTCTTCTTTAAAAAAATTTTAAAATTGAAACTTTTCTACAAATTATTAGCTAGTATATGAGTGATTTAGTATCCAAGAGTGGATTTTAAGGGTAAGATCAAAATGAAAGAGTTATAAAGTCTTAAAGATTAGAATCTAAACCAGACATACCATCTAAACTTAGTCTAAGTGATTATGTACCCAATAGCACTTACACTATTAGTTCATAGGCTTGGGATATTGATTACAACTAATAAAAAAAATTATTATATAGTAAAATATTATTAATAAATCTTGTCTTGTGGCCTCAGTTTCTTGAGTAATTAAGTCCGTAGGAGTGTTTTTACACTTATTACCCTAAGACCATCTGGTTTGAGAGCATTGGCCCAAAGCTCGCTACATGGGTAGCTGAGAAAGCCTAATATAACAAGATATTATAAAATATACTAATTTTGATTATCAATTAGCTAGGTGCCTTGGCCTCAGGAAGCCTCAGTATCTACGCAAAAGATAGTTAGAAAGGTTGAAAAGAAAAGAAGAAGAAAAACATTTATTATCACAAAAAAGTATGAAAGTGATTGAGGTTTTACCTGCACAAAAAATACAGAATTTCAGATCTTAGAATAAAGGGTGCAAGTACTCAATACTACCGCAATAGCAAGTAGCTATGCGGGTCGTAATCCACAAGGAGGGACTAGTAATGGAAGCTTTTTTAATAAGTTCTCTTTTAAATTACAAAGTATGGTTAAGGATCTTCTTTTAGTTCTTTAAAAGAAAATAAAAAATAAGTTAAAGTCAAGTTAGGAAGAAAGTCGTAGATTAAGAAGGTGGAGAAAATAGAAAATGGATATATACAAAGAAATTAAAAAGAGTGATAAAAGAGTTGGGTGTTGATGGTGTTAGTGATCTAAACTAAAGAATTAAAAGAAAGAAAACTAAAAATTAAAAAAAATACTTACCTCCTCTGATTGATGACTTAACTATAACCTTTACATGTTTTACCTTGCTTTGGAGGCGATCAACGCATAACCCATAAGATCGAGCTCTGTCCCCATTCGTATTACATCATCAAGACGAACAAGAATGAAATGATACGGAATCTTGAGAAGGAGAACATCATCATAAAATATCGTTGGCACTCACATAAACATGGCTATACTGATGCTTCTAGATTCACTTGGATATTCATCAAAACCAAAAGAGAATAAGTAGAAATAGAAGAAGAACATATAAACAAGAAAAGCATAAAGATGTTACCTTTGATTACTTGTAGAAACGATGAAACAAAGGAGAAGGTTACATCAGTGTCACTCTCAAGATAAGTCTCTCTCTCTTACTTACATGAATCTTAGTCTAACCTACGCTTACAAAGAAATAAAAAATTACATAAAAATAAAATAAAAACCTACACTAAAAAGAATGAAAAACTGACCTAAAATCTATCTCTGCTTGATTGTTCCCTTTGCCTTTGAGATTGTAGTATTTATAAGAGAAATACGGAGGTGAGAGGAGTATGAAGATAAGGGAAGCTGGATATTTCTGAATTTGAATCCTCCTCTTATCTCCAAACTTGATTTGATGTGTATATTCAGTTCTGATCTCCAGCTTGTTGGCGTGTTGATTACTGAATATAACTTATCAAATGACAAGATTAGAAATAGTAATCAACTTAAAAGTTGTAGCCCTTTAAGTATTCTTTCTGGATTATCTTGAATCATTAGATTTAAATTTTGGTAGCGAAAATTATGATTCAAATACTAAAATATATCCAGTCAGAATCTGAGTCAAATTTGCTTCATCTCATCCGTTGATCTTCTCTCATTCCATTTATCCCTTTGAATTTGGACTCTGTATTTGACGTTATTTTCGGTTGATCTTTAGATTTAACCACTTGATTCATCAAAAACTGAATTTAATCAATTGAATTTGGGATCATCCTCCTCTAACCAAATAGATCTAGTTAAATCTGAATTTAACTGATATTGATTTGATTTTATCATCTTTCTCCCCATGATTATCTTCTGCAAAATAGTCATTTAAGACAAGAAATTTAGCAGATTTATTGTATGATAAATATGAAAATATAATAAAGAATAATGTAATAAATGTGTGCAATCACACCCCCACACCTATCTTTTGCTCGTCCTCGAGAAAAATAATAAAACTAAATCAAAGATTATTAGACACTTACGCTGGTCACGCGATTGCACTGAGCATGTGCAACAAGCTGTTAAACCTCTAGGTTCCCCCTAGAGAACGAGTTTTATCTCGTGAGGGTTTTCAGTGGATTGCACCCACAAAATCCATAAAGAAAAAGAAAAATGTTAGTATTTTAAAAACACATTTTGAAAGAGAAATATTTGAAATATTATTGTAAGAGTTAAGTAATCTATAAGTTATAGGAAAACTGAATTTTTCATTCTTAAACTTAGTCTCTATTCAAAAACTTGTTATCAATCAAAGTAATGGGTCAAATTATACTTCTCATCTAGTATATTACTTTACCCTAAGTCATATGCACCTTCGTGACCGTGAAGTTTTGACAAGGGTTCTTTAACTCTAACTCTTATGCCGTATTTATTTATTTATATATATATATTTTTTCTACTTTATTTTAGTGGTATTATTCCTTACTTCTATTAGGCTTTCTAATCTGCCCATGTAACGAGCCTTTAATCGGTGACTCTCAAACCAAATTATCTTAGGGCACTGGGTGAGAAAACACCCCAAGGATTTAAGGACTCGAGCAAACACGACCACAAAACTAAGGATTTTATTATACGCACCGCTTTTAGGTGTGAATACTTATGCTTTATGAGGCACAAATACCCAGCTTAATCAGAGGATTATATATATATATATATATATTTTTTAATAAGGCATAAGAATTTTTGTCTTTGAACCCTAAGTGTGTAAGCGTATGAAGCATGCATATTTCATCAAGGTAAAAATCAAGACTAAATTACTTTCACAAATTTTCTTCCTAACCATAGAAATCAAACAAATAATCTTATTTTGACCAAGTATAAGAAATCCTAATTTTTATTTTCCTATTCCTTAAAATTAACTTAATTTCTTACAAAAAAATATGTCAAAATATTATTTCTAATTTCAAAAAGTTTTTAGAAGTAAAAAAAATGTTAATTTTTTCTTTTTTTAATAAAAAGAAAAACTTAAGTTATGTTAGAACCCTCTCCCACACCTATCTCATGCATTGTCCTCAATGTATGAATTAATGCATAGATGCATGAAAAAGAAGAAAGGGAAGGAAAATATTTCCTTAAGGTGGTGGTTCCGGTGGTGGTCTGATTGGTCCACGAAATGCGGCCCAATCGAATTTGCGTGAAGTTTGGAGGAACCCACCAGAAACCTCTCTAATATAACCCACTAAAATGATGTATATATGAACGATTTTTATTAAGAATTTACCCCATCTAATTTCCAAATTTCATAAATAATTTCGGAGTCAATTTTATCAACACCCTTGTCCCAAAATGGAGTATGAAAAGATGGAATCATTGACTTGAACTTAGAAAGTATATGAACTAATACCGACGCAGGAAAGTAACTGTAACGCCCCGATCCCACGGATACGGGG
The DNA here is from genome assembly GCA_038442645.1 of Agave tequilana. NCBI lineage: Eukaryota > Viridiplantae > Streptophyta > Magnoliopsida > Asparagales > Asparagaceae > Agave > Agave tequilana. The sequence goes on from JAVJIF010033409.1 coordinate 158,516, forward strand.
ACGTCACTGCGACGTATATACGCAGGTTAGAAAGTGCCCCCACGTATATACACTAAGCATAAAGTACAACAAGGATCAAAGTACAGCACAAAGCGTGGTATTCATAATATGCCAACTTAAAAGTACAAATACAAAGTCATCACAGGATATGATAAAATATTACACATTACATATGTCTTTTATCACAACCAAGTCCAAAAGTACAATATAAAATAAGGACACAAAAGGCTCACGAGCTAGATGAAGATCCCGTGAGTCAAAAAGAGAAGTCTGGCACAAAAACTGGAACTAGTCTGCCTGCTCACTAAGAAAAGCTAGATCCTCTGTGGATGGTTCCACTTCGATCCAAGCTTCGGAACCTGAACATACAAATCCAAGGGAGTCAGGACCTCCCAACAATGAACAGGCTACAGCCAAATGGCTAAGAGACAAGAGTAGGAAGGTTAGAACACCAGTATAACAAGTATGAACAAGTACAACATAAAACAGGAAATCCAGGGTAAAGCTGATTACAAGCAAGATTGATTGTATATGCTTGAGTCACGGTCCCATGAGACTAGTACATCGAAGGAATAATCCAAACAAGGAAACCCTCATCTATATACTTTTATCTCATGCCACCGAAATCCAAGCGTATAGAATCAGAGTTGCAAATCATACGATAGTCATAATAGGAATACACGACAAGAATAACAGGAGTCTATAACAAGAATAACTGGAGTCATAACAGAAGTATATAACAGGAATCATAATACAACAGGTATCTATTATTATTATTATTACTCGTCTGACCCATATATCTAGGTATGTGTCTCGGTATATATCCCAACGCACATACATCCATATATAAGAAAGTCGAGGGTTGTTACCGGAAGTAGATGAAGAACTGATAGAGCTTCTTATAGTAGTTTCCATACACCTGGAACCAGTTTGGAGGCCCAAAGTCCCCCTAACACTAATCTCCTGTGGGCCCTAAGTCCCACTAACACTACCGCCAATATTTCATTCCCATGCTATAAGCAAGGTGTCATTCCGGCATTCCTCACTTCCTCCCATTCCCCATACAAGTTGTCCTTTTTATGGTTTATTATCATAATTATCAGATTACGGAAATGAGCAGGATCATAACGAGTGTCATAACGGGAATCATACATAACTGGTATTCATAACAAGAAATCCTGTACTACATTCCCTTAATCGTGATAATTATACAAAGTCAAGTGTACCATGCCTTGTTTTAATAGATAGCATGATGAGGGGGTGAAATGGTTCATTAACAAGTCATGAAGTACAATATACAAATATATGAACTAAGTATAAGATCCACATTTAAGATAGGAATCAACTATAACAAACAGTCAAAGTTAGTCGACTAGGTGGAATAGGTAGTCGACTAATAGAGGGGTTAGTCGACTAACAGTCTGGTATAGTCGACTAAAACCATGCACCAGAGAGTTGGGTTTCTGATTCAGGAAGAGTTAGTCGACTAGGGTCAAAAGGGTAGTCGACTAACAGACATCTCAAGTCGACTAACAGTTATGTTAAGTCGACTAAATCTGCGTTACAGAAAGTTGGGGTTTTGTTTCAGAGAAAGTTAGTCGACTAGGGTCAAGGGAGTGGTCGACTAATAGGGGTCTCTAGTCGACTGGTCACTAAGGTAAGTCGACTAAAACTGTGTTCCAGAAAATGGTACGTTTCAAATAAGGGTTTCAAGTCGACTAGCTCCTAGGTCAAGTCGACTAATCGTGGTCAGAAAACAGAGTACAGAACTGAATTTGATGGTTGTTCTTGATGGTTAAAAATATGATTTTGAAGACACAAATGTACAAGATATGGAAGCATAAACATACTAAGAATTGTATGAGTCTTGGTGAGTAAAAATACTCACTTGGAATGGTTATGAGAAGCTTGAAAAGATCGTGGTCGGTAAATAATCCATGGCGATATCTCCGATGAAGAAGGAGACGATCCCCAATCCAAAAGTGGTAGTTGAGGTGAAGATGATGACCTTGGTGAAGCTTTGGAGTTGGTGGTTGAGGTTGAGATGGAGGAGGGAATTGGTGAAGGCAATCTCTTGTTGAAGTGGAGAAAAAGAGAGAAAAATGAAAAGGAAAGATTTATATAGGATTTAGATTTTGTGAAGGAGGTGTAATTAATGTAGATGAGAGGGGGCTTTTTTGCAAATGGGAGGAGGGGAGGAGTGTCCCTCTTTTGGCCACTTGGCCGGCCATGGAAGAGAGAGAAAAAGAGGGGCATTAATGAGGGAGTTGGTGGAAGTGTGTGGAGAGGAAAAAGTTGGAATTTTGGAAAAGATTAGAATTTTGGAAAATTGGAAATCTTGTGGCTTGTGGAGGAAGGAAGAGATATAAAGGAAAAGGAAAAAGGAAAAGGAATTATAAAGGAGAAGATATTTTCTCTTGGACTCAAAATGAAACTGTTGAAAATACTGATTTCCGGGTTTAAGTCGGGGATGCGGAAAACATTTCGGAAAATACCGAAATCGTCCGAAATTCAAGTGTCTCGGAACGACTCGTAATAATTATCAAAAATCAAGAATATTATACTAAGAATTATAGTGAAATCCGTTTTAAGAAATACTTTATAGTTTTAAAACTAAAAATCCCGGAATCAATTTGCTACCGACTCCGGTGGAATTTTCATAAATTCATAAAATCTTCAGAAAAAGTATTTAAGTAAGAAATGTGATTCTAAGAGATAAAGTCTAAAGACCCATCTAGAAATTCCAATCTGATTGTAAATTAAAAATCCGGGAATCGATCAGCGACACTGGTCGATACCGGTTTAGAAGAAATTCCTTTTAATTCAAGAAAAATTCCAGAAAATCATATAAAATCTAGAATATTGGAAAACGATATTTAAAATTAAAATAGGTCAAATACAGAAGGTAAATCGAAAATACGATCGAAAAACTGAATACGCAACTAAGTACGTATTCCGGGAACGGGGCATTACAATCCACCCACCTTACAAAAAATTGCGTCCTCGCAATTTCGCTAAGGGGCAAATTGAACACAAAGGGACAAAGGTGGAATAAAGGCTTCATAAATCCAAAACAAGGTTAAGGTGAACACATGAAGGACTAGGATAGACAATGAGAGAATGATAAGGGAAATATTAAGAAAGATAACTAACTCAAATACAAGATCGGAATAGTGGTTACCATGATATCTTCAAGGTTCCTGGTCTGGATACTGGTCTTCCTACTCTGCTGCGTCATCTGATGCCTCTGCCGCCATGATGTAACCTTGGCCTCTACCCTGATCTGCTCTAGTTCTCATTCCTCTCTGCTGATGATCATACCGTTGGGGTGGAAATGGAACTCTTCGATCAACGGGTTCTGGATTCCTCCTCAATGGCGGAGCTGGAAGTGCTGGGGCTGGAAGAGCCGGTCTAACTGGTGCCGTATGTCCAAACTTTCTGTGCGGGCAATCCCTTAGTGCATGACTCCCTGCCCCACATGCCAAACATAATCCATTGGCAATGCGACAATCCCTCTTATAATGCCCGGGTTTATGGCAGAAATTACATATAATCTGAGACAGAGGAGGTTGGAATGGTCTCTTGTTCATCGGGCCATGGGTTGCCCTAACTGCATCTTCCTCATCCATCAACTCAAAAGGCCTCTTCTTGGCCTGGTTCCTTATCAGGGTCAATTTCTTCTTCTCCAATCCACGCTCCACTTCTCGAGCTATGGTGAGAACTTCAGAATAAGACTTCAACTGCTGGGGCATTAAGAATACTTGGATGTCCATCTGCAAGCCCTGCTGAAATCTACTTGCCCGCTTCTCCTCATCAGTCACCATGTATGGAGCAAAGCGGCTAAGTCTTAAGAATTCCGCGGCATACTCATCCACGGACTTATTCCCTTGCTGAAGTCTGATGAACTGCTCTTCCATGTCTTTCTGAGCTGTGGCAGGGAAGAATCTGCTATAGAAGCTCTTGGAGAATGTGTCCCAAGTGACAGGCTTCTCCAATCTGGCTTCCTCAGCTAGCCACCAAGTTCTGGCTACATCTTTCAGTTGAATTTTGGCGACCTCCACTTGATTTTCCTTTGGAACTCGGGCTGCATTCAACAAGTCTGAGGTGTCTGTCAGCCATTGCTCAGCATCCAGGGGTTTCTCTCCTCCCGTGAATGTGGCTGGTTGCAACCTTCTGAAGTCTGATATATTCCCCGGCCTCTGTTCCTTAGGAGCCGCTAACTCTCGCCGGAGGAGTTCTGTCTGTTGCTGCTGATTCTCCATCATCATCTGAATGACCCTCAGAATATCTACATTCTCTCCTGTGGGTCCATTCGATACCTGCCCAGAGTTGCTACGACCCGATCTTCTATCCATACCTAGTCGGTGAAAGATGACTGGAAAGAGCTAGAAAAATGGAAGGATTTCAGGACATAATAGATACAAGGTATGAATCAAGAAGAAATCAAGAAGGACTCGATAACTTTGTACATTGTAGTTGGCAATAGCAAATTATAGTAATTTGCTGCTTGATTGTACTATAGGTGGGAGAGCCTAAGCTCTGATACCATCCTGTAACGCCCCGATCCCACGGATACGGGGACGTCACTGCGACGTATATACGCAGGTCAGAAAGTGCCCCCACGTATATACGCTAAGCATAAAGTACAACAAGGATCAGAGTACAGCACAAAGCGTGGTATTCATAATATGCCAACTTAAAAGTACAAATACAAAGTCATCACAGGATATGATAAAATATTACACATTACATATGTCTTTTATCACAACCAAGTCCAAAAGTACAATATAAAATAAGGACACAAAAGGCTCACGAGCTAGATGAAGATCCCGTGAGTCAAAAAGAGAAGTCTGGCACAAAAACTGGAACTAGTCTGCCTGCTCACTAAGAAAAGCTAGATCCTCTGTGGATGGTTCCACTTCGATCCAAGCTTTGGAACCTGAACATACAAATCCAAGGGAGTCAGGACCTCCCAACAATGAACAGGCTACAGCCAAATGGCTAAGAGACAAGAGTAGGAAGGTTAGAACACCAGTATAACAATGTTTTCCATTATGTTTGCAAAGGGGAAAAACTTACAAAAAAGAGTTTGAGGAGCTAAATTACAAGTATTCTTAAAAAGATTACAAGTAGATCCCCTCAGAGATTCTGGAGAAGTGTGCCGATAGGAGTCTGGTCAGCGCGCGACCACTTTGTCCCTTTGACGATGCGAGCGATGAGATTCCCTTCTCGCCTGGTTCGGGAATCAGAGAATAGAGGATTGGTAGAACCCTCTTGCTGCTTCTCAAAATCGCCTTCGATAAGGAATTCCTTCTCGCCTGGTTCCGGAGATTCCTTGAGAAGAAGGACGATGTTAGGGTATCAACACCCTGGATAGAGAAAGCAATTCTCTAAAAGGTCTCTGAATTCGAGAACGCACGGTGCGTTATGAAGAAGCCTCAGTCGAAGAAGCTAATTGATCGATTCTTGCGATCAGAAGGCAATTGATGGCTCCTTCCTCTGCAATCCGATGCCTCTCCCTTGTGCCCCTGACGGGCTATTTATAGGGAAAGTAAGGGTATAATCGTCCCCTTTGAAGATATAGAAACAGATTGAACCGAATCTGTTTGAATCTGGAAAGTAGCCTTGCTGCGAGGCTATAATAGCTTCCGCGGAGCTAGAAAATGGCAAATCGGTTGATCTTTCCGATATGTTATGATCCTTTCCATATCGTTGATTGATTCTCCTTGATCCACTTACTCGTTTCAAGAGAGTCAAGAGATTGTGGCAATCACCTGCCATATTTGAATCCTGATTGGATTTGATTAGATTGAATCCGATCTCATCAGGAGATTTGATTGGTCAAAGGTTGACCATAGCAGGCTGATGGCGGAGCTGCCCGCTTTGAGGCTCATAGCGGAGCTAGAGGCAATTCCTGGCGAAGTCCGAAAAGAGGGTCTTCGGCGAAGTCCGAAAAGAGGGTTTTCGGCGAAGCTATCAGTTAGCTTCCTGGCGGTGCTCTGGATGATGTTAGCCTCTCAAGCGAGGCTATCTCCTTGGGCTAATGTAATGCTAAATGCTAGCATTTTAGACCTGCTGAGGTCTGTTAGAAACAATCCGGGTTCACTGTTCTGCTTGCTGGATCAGTGGAGTCCATCGCTTCCTTGTCCCTTGGAGGTGGGTGAAAACTGGTCTTCAGCTCGTCTGTCCCTTGTCTTTTGTAAATGTCAACAAGTTTAGACATCGTTCGGACCAATGAGAATCTTGTCTTTTTTAAGTGTCAACAAGACCCCCTTCAAAGTTTTCGAAAGTCTGCAATAGCCCAGACTTCGAAATACTTTGAACTGCTGTGATGGTGGTGTGGAGTATGAACATCGCCATGATGGTTGAGTTCAGCTTCGCCTTCAATCCTGCTTTGGGATGTAGATTCGCCGAGGAATCATGTAGACTCGCGTCTGGGTAGCTTCGCGGCTAGGTAAGTTCGCTCTGGAACATCTGTCGCTTTCCCGAGGCCAACTGCCGTGGGCCAGTTACGAGGAGGATTACTCCTTTCTTCATGCTGATCGAGGGAGATATTCTCCGATTTGCACGTTTCCAAGGGAGGATATTCCCTTTCTTCTAGGCGCAATAAGTGCCTTTTATGAGGGAGACGTTCTCTTCCCTTGTACGGTTCCAATGGAAACCGTTCCTGTTATCAAGGCGCAGTAAATGCCTTGAATGCGCTCGTGCTTCCACGCTTGAGGTGATCGCACTCAGGCCATGGGGCCTATAAATAGGACACTTGAGGTCCTCTGAAGAGAAGTGCCTTGCCTTTCTTCTCTTCTCTTGGTTGTGAGAGATACTCAGATCTCTGAATTAGTAGGAAAACCCACTCTGGTTGTCTAACCGGCCAAGGACCAGTAAGTCTTGATCATTCAAAGACTTCACTGCTTTTAGGGAACTCATCTCCCTTGATTTAGCTTTGGCAGCTCGCTTCAGGGATTAGCTTCCCTTGTTCTTCATCTTGCAATTGGCTGCTGCAGAGAAGGATCTCATCATAGTTTTCTGTGAAGCTATCATCTTGGCTTGATCAGTGAAAGATCGTTGCTTGTTAAGTCCGCTGCACAGGCAGGACTTGGGACTTGGCTTCTTCAATAGTTGAGCCAGTCTTGCCATATTGGTGAGGTTGAGACTGTTCTTCACAAGATCAGTCTGACTTTGCCGTATAGGCGAGGCTAGGACTTGGCGTTTGCTGAGCCAGCCCATGGTTGCTGTGCAGGTGGAACTTGTCCTCTGCTGAAGTCGGATTGCTTTGCCGCTGAAGAATCTGACTTAATGTTTTTGCAGCTCTTTCTGTGCTTAACTGCTAACTTGCTTCAATTTGCCTTGCAGTGAGCTATGCTTGCCAGTCTGGTGACTTGATGGAAGAAGCCATAAAATTGCCTTATGCTTCCCCGGTTGAAGCTTTACTTTTAAGCAGGAGGAACAATTCGGGGCAGCGGGTGCGCGTCCCAGAGGCTGTTGGCAGCCTCTTATCCGAGATGATTCGATCTGAGGTGAGGCTGGTTGCCGACTTTCAACTTTGGTGGCCTTCGTCGGGGACGATCCACTTCAGGGGAGTGGGCCTCACGCCCGTCAGATCACTAGCATCAAAACTAGTTTCCATTATAGGTGATCTGACGTGTTGGCGGCGATAAGCTTTTATTGCCAGGCTTCAAAAAAAATGGCCTGATAAGACCCGCCATTTTGTGGAGAAAAATGACCGTGTCCCGGTGGCAGAACTGGTTACAGCCTTGTGCAGGAGGAAGGCCTTTCGTGTCCAGTTGATCTGGTCTGGAAGCAGATAAAACCGCTTGTATGCCTTTTATGCAAATGGCCTTGCTAGGCAACTTGGTGTGTTGTATGAAACACAACTTTGATGTAATATCAAATGTATCTTTGCTTTTAGATCAATGAAAGTTCTTTGTCTGATCATTTGATTTTTGCTTGCTTCACTGAGAGTTTGGCCATTGCTGGGCTAAACTGCGCACGGGCATAGGACATAGCCCTTCCTTTGAATGATCTTTGCGAGGCTGTCACGTCAGCGCCTCTTTAGAGGGCTAATTCAAACCTTTCGGTTAAGTCCTTGAAGGATTGCGCGAAGTCCGCACTTTGCTCTTGTGCGGAGTTAACCCCTTAGTGGGATTGAACCGTCGCTTTTGGGAAAGCGCCTCAGGCGCTTCGGGCACTGTTTCGAATTAATTCGAAACGGCGGCATGTGCCCTTTTTCGAGGCCTTGATTTAGGCGCTGATTGGCCTATAAAAGCCCGATCGGGCTGAGAGAAAATCATCATTTCTCTTTGAATTTTCCAGAGTACTTGACTCTTCTTTTCTTCCTTTTTCAAGAGTTCAAAAACTCCTGTAATTCTTCAATGGCGCCCAAGAGACGAGCGGGAAAGGAAGCAGCGACTTCTGCAGCGGAGGGCCCTCCTCCGTTCATTGAGCGACCGATCGCTGGTAAGAGACTCTCTAATCTGATTAGAGAGTGGTCTTCATCCTTTGGAGTCGATACTCGGCTATTAGGACGATCGAATATGATCTGTCCTTATCAGGGAACTCGTTTCCCTTAACTTCCCTATTTTGCTTGCACCAGGGAAGTAAGAACTGAACAGTTCTTCTCTTGGGCTTCCATAGGAAGCCATTGCTTGGGCAATCTTCATCCTGTTGAGGAACAGGATATGGGTCGTGTGCCTTCAGTTGTGGCCACGAAGGGTGACTGTTATCCATAACGTCCTTTTGATGACGCCAGCCCTTAGGGCTATGCCACTTCTTGCAAAGATGCAGTCTTATCTGTGAAGCGAAGCTTTTTATCAAAGCTATTATCCCGCTGTCCCTGCTTACTGGGCGAGGCTATGCCTTAGCGAATTTTTGTGTCTTCGCGTCGATTTGATTGGTGAACTAATCATAGTTCATTTTCTTTTTGTTTTTGCAGTGCATCACGCCTCCGGCCTCCAGAACAGTCTATTTGGCTTAACCAGTCGAGCAGGGAGCATCAGCTTGCAGTTCATCGGGCAGGCTTCCTTGTTCAGTGAGCCGAGCCCCCTTGTACGGGATACGCTCATTCAGAGTGGTGGCCCGCAGGCCATGCGGAGCATTTTGACTACGGCTCCGTTTGAAGATATCGACCGTCAGGCTTACAAAAAGCCTGACTTCATGTTCGGGGATGCTGCACCTGATCCCGATCGCCAGCTACAGGCCGGTGAAGGCCAGTGGATCTTCCAGTTGGACGGCGAGAGATTCTATCTCCCGTCTACTATGCGGCATTTCGCTTTGTCTTCCTTCGCGAGCGTGACTCAGGCTCGGAAGATGGCGTGGGGCGTGAGCCTAAATGCCGAATCTGTAAGTGTCGGGAGGTTGACATTCCAGACCGGCTATTCGAGGGCGGGCTATCCTCGTAGCATAATAGGGCTATACCCTGGGAAGGTGGCGAGGGACCTTCCAGTAGGAGAGAATCCAGCTGCGGCGCCGACCTTTGGCACTCAGTTCTGCGAAGTTGACGGGAACTATCCCGCCACGGACTTCAGGGCTCCTGGTTGGGTCCACCCTCCTAGGTCATGGTGGGCGGAGTTGACCAATTATATCCTCAATCATTTTGAGGGGGAATTAGAGAGGTTGAACCTCTATGAGGCCGTCAGGGCGACCTGCTACGGCATTGAGATGAAGGTGGCGTGCTTCTACGCCATTCTTGAGTTGTACTGCCCAGCCTCGGGGACTTTCTTCACCCCGGTTGGTGAATTGGGCATGGCCCTGCATGAGATGCGAGAGATCTCTGCTTTGCCCTTCGGGTCTCTTCCATATGAAGAGTATTTTCCGTGTGAGGCGGAGCTGGCCCTCTTGGAGAAGCAAGAGCCTGCTTTGCTTGAGACATATCGGGAATTGGTGTGCCATTTGCACATTTGCTCCAGCATCCACACCGGTGGCAAAGGTAGCTCGAAGAGCTTGAAGAGCTGGGGGAACTACTTGTTCCCGGACATGACTAGTGTGCCCGAAGCAGCTCATTGCGGAGTTGCTGAAGAAGACATCTTGGCGAGGATGGAGGTGCGTGCTGAAAAGGACATCGTCGTGACAGAAGATGATGGTCCTTTCGAGAAGGGTGATGTTCTTCGGAGCTTTCACCATCAGGCCCGTCGGCCTATGTCTCGCAAGGCGTTGCTGGCTGGCTTCTTAACCATCTGGTTAAAGAAGTGTGTCGTGCCTTCTTCTTCGGGTGACATTGTTCACCCGAATGTGCTGCTGCCTGCCGTTCGCTTGGTCCATGGCCACCGTCTGGGTCTTCTCCCGGCCATGGTGTGTTGTATTCAGAGGGGCCTTCGTGTACTGACGGAGGCTTTCTGCAGGCCAATGGCGTCAAGGCGAGGGAAGGGTGCCGTCTTGCCTCGTGACGGGCCCAATCCTAGGGTAGGTTTACCGTACACCTACTTGATGGCGTGGTTCGCCTTGCACTGCCCCAGTTTGATTGGAGCTGGGGAAGACCCACCTCAGGGTGTTCAAACGGCGCTTCTCCGTCGTTTTGAAGGCTGTCTGTGGCAGAAAACTTATGTGGCCGAGGCCCGTAAGTTAGTGCGTCGCTATGACGCTTATAGCCTATTCCGTTGCTTTCCTCGCCTGCGGGGTGCAGGATACAACGAGGAATTCCATGACGTGGAATCAGGTCGGTCCCCCATGAGTCGGGGTGTTTTCGAGTGGCTGGTCTGTATCCGGCCCTCGCATCTGCTGTACCGGAGTGGGGATACCTGCTACATGGAGCCCTACATTCCGAGCCGGTTCGCCCGCCAATTTGGGTATGACCAGTTGTATGTGGGCAACCCGAATCCGGACCTGGCTTTCATGGGGAGCCTCATTGATGGGGCTCGTGCTTGGCGGTTCTTTACCGCGGATGGCACTGGAGCGTGGCTACGCACGCCGTTGAGGGATCCCGGCCTATGGACGACCCTGTGTTTCTGCCAATGGTATGCAGCTTCGAATTCCACGCCTCCTGGATTCAAAGCCAATAGTTCAGGTGTGAAGTTGATTTCTCATCGGCTGAGGCAGAAGGCTTCTGATAAGATGGAGGGCAAGCGAGTCCGTGTTCCTGGCATAGAGGAGTTCATCGCTGTGGATGATAGCGAGGCTTCTGATGCAGAGAGCCCTCGCTTCGAGGCAGAGACAAGACCCGATGCCCCCGAAGCAGGTGCTCGTGAAGCCGGATCTGGTGTAGTGGGGACAACTCCCCCACAGCATGTGGAAGAAGTGGAGGAAGGGGACTCTGAGGTCCACTTCAAAAGGAAGCGTGGGAGTGGATCCCGTAGGAAGTTGTCGGCGAAGAAGCCCCGTCGCCAGACTCCTACCATTGTGGTGGAGGGTGAGCCCTCTGCTGCGCCTCCTTCTGCTGCTCCATTAGTGGCTGAGCCGTCGGTTGCTGAACCGACTACTGGTAAGATTGGTCCCATCTAATATGCCTTCAGCACGCTTTACATGACTCATCATTCGCTCTTTGTTGCAGGAGCTGAGGCAATTGGAGAGCAAGGGGAGCACTACGATCCCCTGTTCACTTATGGAAGTGCAGCTGGTTCCTTTGCTCGCTCGGAGGAGTCCGGAGGTGATGCGGCCGATATTGGCCCTTCGGGCGCTGGGACTTCTAAAGGAAGTCCTATGGCATCCAGCTCTGCCGGGTGGTCTGCGGAGGAATCGGCGAGTGGGCCGGCTATCCGCGTTGAGTCTGGTAAGAACTTTCCGATGGGACCCTTGGATTCTGATGCGGCTGACGAGGTGACATCGGCCTTCGGTAAGACTAAGGTCTCTTGGTCCTCGCCTATTTGTTGCGTCTCCTTTTTGACCTTGGTTTTGTTGCAGGCATTCGTCCCCAAGGTGCATCAGCTTCGAAAGAAGCGGAGGGTTTTCCTGAAGGGTCAAAGGGCGATATGAGCGCTTCGACCGGGGCAGACGCAGCTGTGTTAGACGCGCTGTATGGCGACCTGCCTTTTTATCAGCCCAAATCAGCGGAGGGCCCTGAGGTTGAAGAGGCGGCAGTCCCGGAGGTACCCCCACTTCCAGTCATATCAACGAGTGGGGTGCAGACTGTCTTGCCGAATACGGCATTGAGGGTGATTGTGAGCCCTACCTCCCCGACGCTGGTAGTTGAGCCTGCTGCTCAGGAGGTGGTTGCCAGTCCTACCTCCGCGGTGGCTGGCGTGCCGGTGTCGCTGAGGACTCCGCCGAGGTCACCTTTGGCTTGCCCTGCTGCTGTCGATGTTCCCGCTTCTTCTTCCGCGGTGGTGTCGACTAGGTTGGTAGATTGCTCCGAGGTTGTCTCAAGGATTGATGAAGCTGAGAATGACTTTATCGGTAATCTGGTCGACAGCTTCTATAATAGTTTGGAGCAGACTATCGGTCTAGTCTTGAAGGGCTCGCCTGTGCCATTTTCGAAGCTGAAAATGGTTCTCTCTCGTGGCATCGAGTGTATCCGGGACTTTGAGGGGTACCATCAAGCTACTGCTCTGGAGCTCCTGGTAGATGACCTTGAGAAGGACGTGGAGGAATGGCGCCATTTCCATCGTTCCGACGCAGCGTCTTTGGCTGATGAACGGCTCGCGCGTCTTGTCGCCCAGAAGCGCGAGGCTCAGCTCGCTGCTCAAGAGGCTGTTGAGGCTATCTCCTCTGACTTGAGGTCCTTGGAGGCAGAGGAAGCAGAGGTTGGGAGTGCAATTGATGCTTCCAACAGTGCTCTTCTTGACGCTGAAGATAAGATCAAGAGGGCTGAAGAGATGATCCGAAAGGCAAATCTCCTCTTGTCCAAAGCTACACAGATGCGTCATGAAGAGTCTGCGCGGCTTAAGCAGCTCAGGGCTCGAAGTGAGGAACTGGCGGAGCGGAAGTCATCACAGAGGGCGACTTTGGCGGAGACCGAGGCTCGTCTGGCTCAGGCGGTGGACTTCGATGCGGCGGAGCTAAGATCACAGGCGCTGGCCCAGGCTGAAGATGACAGGAGGACGCGGCTAGCTTCTCTTGGAGATCGGATTCGATCTTATCATGTACGCCTATAGGCTCCTCCATGTATCCCATCCTTCTGAATTAATAGAAAGATTTTTCTTTTGTCGTCTGTTGTTTGTTTGGATAATGAGGCATGGCTGTCTGTTGGTTCAGAGGTCGCAATGACATAACCAATTGAGATGTTGCCAGTCTCGAAGTCAGCCCTTTGCGGGGCTAAAAAGGGGAGATACTTGCCTTTTGTAAATGTCAGCAAGCATCGAGATTGAGACTTAGCTGTCTGCTGGTTCAGAGGTCGCAATGACATAACCAATTGAGACGCCGCTAAGCTCAATGGTAGATGAAACTTGGCGATCTGCCAGTTCAGAGGTCGCAATGACATAACTGGTTAAGACGCCACTAAGCTCAATAATGGATGAAACTTGGCTATCTGCCAGTTCAGAGGTCGCAATGACATAACTGGTTGAGAAGCCACCAAGCTTCAATCAATAGGTGATACTCGTCTTTTGTAGATGTCAACGAGTATCGAGACCTGTCTTTTGTAAATGTCAACAGGACTCGGGATTGAGACTTAGCTGTCTACTGGTTCAGAGGTCGCAATGACATAACCGGTTAAGACGCCACTAAGCTCAATAATAGATGAAACTTGGCTATCTGCCAGTTCAGAGGTCGCAATGACATAACTGGTTGAGAAGCCACCAAGCTTCAATCAATAGGTGATACTCGTCTTTTGTAAATGTCAACGAGTATCGAGACCTGTCTTTTGTAAATGTCAACAGGACTCGGGATTGAGACTTAGCTGTCTACTGGTTCAGAGGTCGCAATGACATAACCGGTTAAGACGCCACTAAGCTCAATAATAGATGAAACTTGGCTATCTGCCAGTTCAGAGGTCGCAATGACATAACTGGTTGAGAAGCCACCAAGCTTCAATCAATAGGTGATACTCGTCTTTTGTAAATGTCAACGAGTATCGAGACCTGTCTTTTGTAAATGTCAACAGGACTCGGGATTGAGACTTAGCTGTCTACTGGTTCAGAGGTCGCAATGACATAACCGGTTAAGACGCCACTAAGCTCAATAACAATGGAGTTTGGGAATAGTCTCGTTTTCACGGGGAGAAACGAGGGAATCACTGTCATAGGTTTAGTGTTAACGTAACAGCGAAATATATGTGGTCCTACCATTCTATGGATGAGAATTGGTAAGTGATTTTGGAGGTCTCATTTTCTTGGAGAGAAACGAGGGGATTGCTGTCATAGGTTTATTGTTAACGTAACAGCGGAATATATGTGGTCCTACCATTCTATGGATGAGAATTGGTAGGTGATTTTGGAGAGGGAATCAAGTGGGAACGGGTCCCTTGGGATTTTAAGCAAACCCCCAGCTATCGACAGGTTTGACATGCTTGGAGAAAGAGAGAGAGGCTCTCTTTGTGCGCATTCCGGACGCGCGGATCTCGATCAGAGGTGTAATGTTAACCTGATCGAGAGCAAGATCCTTGATTAAGGATAATACTTCTTTAAGAATTTGCCATTGATCGGCATCATGAGGAGGTCGCCATCTGCAGTTGTAAGGCGGTATGCTCCGTTTGAATAGACTGTCTCTATCACAAACGGTCCTTCCCATTTAGGCTGAAATTTGCCTTTGGTCTTGTGCGTCATAATCATCGGTCGTCCGACGGCTAAGACTAGGTCTCCTTTGTGGAAGACTCTCTGCTTGACCTTCTTATTGAAGGCTTTTGACATCCGAGCCTGATATAGCTCGATATGTTGCTGAGCTTGCAGCCGCTTCTCGTCCAGGGCTTCGAGCTCTTGAAGACGCAGGCGATCATTGTCTTCTGATGTCATCTTAGTAGTCAAGGCTACCCGTAATGATGGCATCTGGATTTCCAATGGGATGACCGCTTCGCACCCATATACCAGGGAGAAAGGCGTATTGCCTGTCGGTGTCCGAACCGTAGTCCGGTAGGCCCAAAGGCATTCACCGAGCTTTTCGTCCCAATCTCGCTTGTTCGAGGAGACAAACTTCTTGAGCAGCTTGATGATTGTCTTGTTGAATGCCTCTGCCAAGCCGTTGGCAGCAGGATTGTAAGCTGTTGAAGCCATATTCTGAATTCGGTATTTATCGCAGAACCGATAGAATCCTTGGCTTATGAATTGAGGACCATTGTCATGGATGATCCGCCTGGGGACACCAAATCGATGGATGACATGGTGTTTGATGAAGCTAACCAGATTGGAGGTTTTAACTTCGGCCAACGGTGTGGCCTCTGCCCATTTTGAGAAGTAATCGGTTATTGCCAGGATAAACCGATGACCTCTTGCCGAAGAGGGACTGATTGGCCCTGCGACATCGATTCCCCATGCTTCAAATGGCCATGAAGCAACAATAGGGTGGAGCAACTCCGAAGGTTGGTGTATGAAGTCTGCATGGACCTGGCACGCCTTACACCTTCGTGCGTATTGGGTGGCATCGGCCATCATGGTCGGCCAGTAGTACCCAAGTCTGTGCAGCCTGTCTTTAAGCTTTGGACCTGGCTGGTGAGCTCCGCAAATACCATCATGTGCTTCTTTAAGCACTTCCTGTGCCTCTGAATGAGAGAGACAGCGGAGGAGGACACCGTCATATGAACGACGGTAGAGTGTCTTCAAAGTGGGATCATAGTAGAAACGGAGCGACCTTCGTCTGATGGACGCCGCTTCTTTGGGATCATCTGGAAGCAGACCGTGCAGAGCGTAGTCAATGAGAGGGAAGCGCCAATCCCTCGGCTCAAGATCCACGGAGATATTATGGACCTCTTGGATCCTTAGCATATGCTTAGAGCATACGAGATGCCGGGTTGCGACTGTGAGGTGATACTCGGTGTCGGCCGGTAAGGCTAGCGTCGTCGCTAATGCAGCGAGAGCATCCGCCTTGGTATTTTGGGATCGGGACACATGCCCGATGTAGAAGCCTTCGAATAAGCTAGCCAATTCGATGGCTGTATGATAATAAGGCACCAAGTCCTCATGACGGACCTCGTATTCGCCTTTAACCTGATTTATGATCAGCTTTGAATCGCCATAAGCTTCAAGGTAGCGTACCCCCATTCCCTGGGCGAGCTGGAGGCCAATGAGTAGGGCATTGTATTCCGCTACATTATTAGAGCATGATTCTGTCAAGGAGAACGCTCTGGGAAGGATATGATCCTGTGGGGAGATGAACACAACCCCCACTCCGGCAATAATCTTTCCTTTGGGGCCCATCCGCGATGCTCCGTTGAAGAACATCTGCCACACTTCCTCTGCTGAGGTCGCATTAGATTCGAAGACTTCATCAGGGATGTCTTCGTGAAGTTTTGAATGTTCTGGAACTGGATGAGCAGCTAAGAACTCTGCAAGGGCCTGGCCTTTAACTGCCTTCTGAGGAGTAAAGGTCATGTCGTATTGAGACAACAGAAGTGCCCATTTAGCCAACCTTGAATTCAGCGACCCTGGCTTCGTCATGAGAAGTCGTAAAGGGTTCACCCTGGAGATGACATGTATGGTTTGGCCAACCAAATAATGTCGTGTCTTCTGAACAGCGAAGACGAGAGCTAAACACTCTTTCTCAATAGGATTGTACCGAGATTCTGCTCCTATGAGAGTTCTACTCAGATAGTAGATGGCTTGCTCATGGCCATTGTCGTCCTTCTGAGCGAGGAGGGCGCCGAGGGAATAATCCAGGGCTTTTACATAAAGCAGGAATGGTTTTCCTGATGTAGGGGCCACTAAGACAGGAGGTTTTGTGAGATACCTTTTAATGTCTTCATAAGCTTCTTGACAAGCTCGATCCCACATGAAGGCAGTACCCTTCTTCATTAGTCGGGTAAATGGTTGGCAACGGCCCGATAGATTTGCTATGAATCTTCTGATGTAGGCTAATCTGCCTTGCAAGCCTCGGAGCTCTTTGAGATTCCTTGGTGGATGCATGTCCTGGATGGCTTTGACTTTGTCTGGGTCCAAATGGATCCCTTTTGATGTGACAATGAACCCAAGGAATTTGCCACTAGACACTCCCAAGAAGGATTTTGTCGGGTTCATTTTCAGCTGATGAGCCCGCATTATGTCGAACATCGTTCTCAGATCGCGAAGATGTTCATTTTTGCTGCGGCTTTTGACGGCAATGTCGTCAACATAGCACTCCACCGTCTTTCGGAGATGGTCGCGGAAGATCATGCTCATCGCCCGTTGGTAGGTTGCTCCGGCGTTCTTCAGTCCGAAGGGCATTACAGTGTAGCAGTATACCCCCAATGGCGTTCGGAAAGAAGTATGCTTCTCGTCATCAGGATACATCTTGATCTGGTTGTACCCTGAGAAGCCGTCCATGAAAGACATCCTCTCGAACCCGCATGTGTTGTCGATCATGACATCGGTGATCGGCAGTGGGAATTCATCTTTGGGACAGGCCGTATTGAGATCACGGTAGTCGATGCAGATTCGTATTTTCCCATTTTTCTTGAGGACGGGGACTATGTTAGCCACCCAATCTGGATGTTGTTCCTCCCGGATGAAGCCACAAGCAATGAGTTTATGAACTTCGGCTTCAATAGCCTCCATGATGTTTGGGCGGAACCGACGTTGTTGCTGCTTGACTGGCTTAACGTCGGGCTTGATGTTTAGACGGTGCATAGCGACCTGTGGATCAAGTCCAGGCATGTCTTCATAGCTCCAGGCGAAGACATCTATATACTCTTTTACGAGCATTATCAATTCTTCCTTTTCGATAAGTGATAAGCTTTCACTTATGAAAATAGGCTTAGGGTGATCTTGACTGCCTAAGTTGACTTGGATCACCTTGTCTTCGGTAGGTGGCTCGCGCAGCTCAAACCGCTTTTCCCATTGAAAGCTCAGTTGCTGGGCCCATGATTCCTCATTGGCAACCTCTGCGGGTTCCAACTGACTGCTTGAAGTCATGAGGCTTTCGAATATTCCTCCTATGCTGACATCAGAGTCCCATTCGGAGGATGAGGTCGACTGTGATGGGATCGATCCGTCGCCTTTGACCTGAACTGTTGTTGATGACGTGGGTGTAACATACCCTAACCCCCTGCGTGTACTATCATAGTAATTTGCAGGTTTTCCTCTTGGGACGGAGTTACGCATCAAGCCGCGTCTTCCTTTTCCGAAGTTTAGGCCCGCTCCCTGCTTCAGGTTGTAGCCCATCTTTTTCATAATATGGCGCGCTGATGGCGCGTAATGGAAGAACTGTGAAACTTCTGAGTCCGAGCTTGAGTCTGTAGTTGAGAATCTCCCTGGCCGGGCTCTGCCGAAGATTATCGGCGACTGTCCTTGCTTGGACGGAGGGATCACCAGCGTGGCCCCTTCTATAACCTCCACAGATGTAATGGCCGAACTTGGCTCATGTACGGGCATGCGAAGAGAGCCATCCATAATGGATTTAATTGACTCGATGCTCGCAGGATAATCAAAAGAAATATCATCATTAATTATCCATTCGCCTTCCTCATCAGAAGGGATCTTACATCGGGGATCATTAAAGCATGCTACAATTGGCTCGCCAATCAGAATGGCCGGCATGCCCGTTTCAGATTCCGAATCTGCCTCATTGCCACTTTCATCATCGTCTGGCAATGGTTCTCCCGGCGTTCCACTAGCCTCTTGATATAGGAGGGCATCAGTGAAGTAGTTTTCCACCCCCTTAAAGGGTTGCTTTTCAGCGAAGACAGTTCGTACTGTCGCATCATCCTCAACATACTTGAAGCACTGATGGAGAGTGGACGGAACGATCCAGTTGGCATGGATCCAAGGTCGTCCTAGTAGCAGGTTGTATGATGTGTCAGCATCAATGACATAGCACGTCACCTCTGACTTCAGGCTACCGATTCTGCAGCGGAGCCGAATCTTTCCAAGCGGATGGCTGCTCCCGGCGTTGAAACCATATATTGTAGTGGTGGTTGCAGACAACCTGTACAGTGGTATGCCGAGGAAGTAGAGGAGCCTTTTGGGGATGATGCTGAGAGCAGACCCCGGATCGACTTGTACTCTTTCAATGCAGGTTGAACCGATATATCCGGTATAGTACAGAGGTCGGTCATGCTTGTTGTCTTTGAGAAGCATATCTTCCGCCGTGAAGGTAATGGCAGGTACCTTTGACTGCGCGTGATGGCACTCTGAGCAGGGAGGCTGCATCTCATCACCAGGGATCTCAGGCATGCATGTCAGAAAGGACTCTGAGTTGGCTAGCGCATCTCTGAGTGCCTCTCTCGTCTCTTTAGAGAGACGAAGAAGCTCGTGTATTGTGATACGAGCCGGGATATTGGCTAAGTGGGCCAATATATCAAAGCGAAAGGGCGTGGCTAACCCTTGGCCTGGCGGTTTCTTCAACACATGGTCGAATCGCACCTCCTTAGGCTTCTCCTTCCCTTTGGTCAGGACTGGAGTGGATGCCGGCATTGGTACTGACGTCGTTTGCCGTTGTATCTCGTCAGTAGATTTGTCATATTGCCTTTGATATGACTTTCCAGACCGGGTGCCCGTCTGTTGAGGCGCATCTGCCCGCGCTGTACAGGCATGCTTTTCTTCTTCAGAATCGCTGAGGGAAGCCGAAGTAAGATTACCATCGTCTGGCAGGACAGAGATGACATTGCAGGACTTGCCCTTTCTGCTGGAGTCGTTCGACGTCTGCTGTACGTCTTGGACGAGGTCAGGGCGTATCCACATAACTTCCCCTGTCTCCAATGTCAAAGGGACGAGACCCTTGTTGTATTGAGTCATGGCTGGAGGATGCTTGACTTCTAGCCGTGGCATCGGGGCTGGATAGGTCCCGTCAGGAACCATGACCTTCTGGGTAGTGCCGAACTCAAGAGTCACCATATTGGCAGTGACTTTCTTCTGTTCCGTCTTCAGTGTGAGGACTCCGGCGTCGACCAAGGCTTGAATTCTATCCTTAAGAACATAGCACTTGTCGGTAGGATGGTGGATCATCCTGTGGTAGAGGCAGTATTTAGGGTCATTTGTGCGCCCTATCTCATTAGGTCGCCGAGCATCTGGCAGCTTCATCTTATTCCCTTTATGGAGCAGATGGAATATCGTGACCACCTGGTCATCTCTGAAGGAGTACTGCTTCGGAGGAAACTTGGGCTCTTGGCTGTTGACGCCGCTCTTCTTGGCCTTTGACTGCATGTCCCCGGTCAGTTCGACGGACATAATTTCCTTCCCTTTAGCTTGGGAAGACTGCGGGAGATCGCTACGCCCTTTGTTGTTCGTGCCCCATTTGCTTCTAGGGGCGGATGGCTCGAACTTCTTAGCCGATTTCTCGGCTATCTCAGCTTGTTCGACCAATTCCTTCCAAGTATGGGCCTTGACAGCCCCCATGCGAACTTCTACTTGATCCGAGAAGTTATGTCTGCATGTTTGTAAAAGCATGGGTAAAGGCATCCCTGCTGGGCACATCAGAGATAGATTTCTGAACCGCTCAATGTATTCACGGACAGATTCGCCTTTCCTCTGCACAGTGGAAAGGAGCTTATCCATGGTCACTTCGGTATCGTCCTCATAGAAGCGAGAGAGGAACCGGGTTTCCAGGTCGACCCAGGAATTGATAGAGCCCTGAGGAAGGCTTCGGAACCAGTCGAATGCTACCCCTTTCAGGGTGCCGATGAACAACCTAGCCATGATGGCGTCGTTGTTTAGAACATTACCGGTCTGAGACCGAAAATAGTAGATGTGCTGATTGGGCGAGCTCTTACCATCATACGTGTGCAACGTTGGTGGTTTGAACTTTGGCGGATATGACACCGAATCCCATTCCAGTGGGTAAGGACGGACTACCCCCACTTTCTTCAATTCATCCTTTTGAGCCAGGGATGAAATTTGAGCTTGAAGGCCTTTAAGGACTTCGGCATCCAGGGAAGAGCCTCCCTTAGATTTCTCCGTCTTGGGCGGATCATTGCTGAGATGCCCCTCCTCGTCATGATTACTTCCGGTATCATCATTCCGGTTGCTGAGGAGCTGAGCGAGCATCTGTTGAATATTGTCCAGGGCCTCTTGCTGAGTTCTAGAGGTCTGCTCCTGAGCCTCCAAACGCCGACGAAGGTCGTCATTGGCGTTATCGGCCATATTAACCGATGCTTTGTCCGTTCGCACGGAACTGACTGTTGCTGAAGAAGCATACCCGCTGTCTCCATCTTCTCCGTCAGACGATTGGGGTGATCGTCCGGATTGTGGCGGGATCAGGGCCCTTGAGGAAGAAGGCTGTTCATAATTATAGGGTATCGCTACCCTGGATCTGGTGTTTCGGAAAACACCTTCTTCATGCACCAAGACTTCAGCTAAGCCTGGGCAGTAGTCCGGATCTGGGGAGCCGAAAGGGGTGTCGTCAGAGGCTTGACTTCTTCCGCGCGGCTCTCGCCCCCTTCCGGTCATGTTGACGGATGCAGAGGCTGGATCCGGTGGCCCGCTCCTTTTGGGATGCCTCATCGGGATGCGCGCAGACAGTCGATCAAAGACTGATCGCCGATATGGAGAGGTGGCAAGGGTCGGTCGTAACCGACACTGCATAGAATGGACCATCACGAACTGGCATCCACTTCGTCGACAACAGGAGGAAGTAATCTGGAAATGCTTTAATCTCCGCTTGTCCGCCAAGAATCCTCGCAGGTCGGCCCTGTAGGGGCCTGAATAATCTGGTATATGGGACAACGCATCGTTCCCCTTAGTCCTGCGGAAAGGATTAGCACCGAATAGTGCTTTGGTTCTAGCCTCGCGGCTGTAAACCCGATGAGTACGCCGAGGTACAATAGCCTTGCTTGTGAGGACAAGGCTAGCGGTAGGCATTGCTGCACTAGGAGACGGTATGATTGCCGTCTTGACTTTATGGTTGGCAGCATTGTTGGTACAGGCGGGCATCTTGCCTTTTTCTTCATAAGAGGGGCGCGGCTTTGGCGAGGCTACGCCTGAAGCTTCAGCAGAAGGCTTCTGTTTAGGCTTCCATATCCGCTTTGACAGAGGATGTATAGGTTCGCAAGGAACCTGAATAGCCACAAGCGGGGCTGTGGGGTGTTGGCGAAATTCTGCCTCTGGTTTCTGATCTGAAACCTTGGCCATGAAGACCTTCTTGTGCTTCCGTGCTCGAAGCATCAAGCCACCCCCAGAGAGGACTTCTTCAAATCTTCTTTGATCAATTTGGATAACCAGGTTCTCAAAAGTGCAGGATCTGGGCTGCGGACATGTTTCCTTGTTGCGCCAGAGGACCGCGGCAGGTTTGTAGAGAACCTTTTCCGTCTCCGCAGAGACTTTGCTTGAAGATTTAGCCAGAGAAGATCTGGCTGCACCGGCTTTTCTGAATTCAGAGATAGACCCGAAGGTCTGTTCGTCGCATTGCGACACTTGATTCTCAGCAGAGGAGAATACATTCCCCAGCGGAGTCGCCATCTTGTTTTCCATTATGTTTGCAAAGGGGAAAAACTTACAAAAAAGAGTTTGAGGAGCTAAATTACAAGTATTCTTAAAAAGATTACAAGTAGATCCCCTCAGAGATTCTGGAGAAGTGTGCCGATAGGAGTCTGGTCAGCGCGCGACCACTTTGTCCCTTTGACGATGCGAGCGATGAGATTCCCTTCTCGCCTGGTTCCGGGAATCAGAGAATAGAGGATTGGTAGAACCCTCTTGCTGCTTCTCAAAATCGCCTTCGATAAGGAATTCCTTCTCGCCTGGTTCCGGAGATTCCTTGAGAAGAAGGACGATGTTAGGGTATCAACACCCTGGATAGAGAAAGCAATTCTCTAAAAGGTCTCTGAATTCGAGAACGCACGGTGCGTTATGAAGAAGCCTCAGTCGAAGAAGCTAATTGATCGATTCTTGCGATCAGAAGGCAATTGATGGCTCCTTCCTCTGCAATCCGATGCCTCTCCCTTGTGCCCCTGACGGGCTATTTATAGGGAAAGTAAGGGTATAATCGTCCCCTTTGAAGATATAGAAACAGATTGAACCGAATCTGTTTGAATCTGGAAAGTAGCCTTGCTGCGAGGCTATAATAGCTTCCGCGGAGCTAGAAAATGGCAAATCGGTTGATCTTTCCGATATGTTATGATCCTTTCCATATCGTTGATTGATTCTCCTTGATCCACTTACTCGTTTCAAGAGAGTCAAGAGATTGTGGCAATCACCTGCCATATTTGAATCCTGATTGGATTTGATTAGATTGAATCCGATCTCATCAGGAGATTTGATTGGTCAAAGGTTGACCATAGCAGGCTGATGGCGGAGCTGCCCGCTTTGAGGCTCATAGCGGAGCTAGAGGCAATTCCTGGCGAAGTCCGAAAAGAGGGTCTTCGGCGAAGTCCGAAAAGAGGGTTTTCGGCGAAGCTATCAGTTAGCTTCCTGGCGGTGCTCTGGATGATGTTAGCCTCTCAAGCGAGGCTATCTCCTTGGGCTAATGTAATGCTAAATGCTAGCATTTTAGACCTGCTGAGGTCTGTTAGAAACAATCCGGGTTCACTGTTCTGCTTGCTGGATCAGTGGAGTCCATCGCTTCCTTGTCCCTTGGAGGTGGGTGAAAACTGGTCTTCAGCTCGTCTGTCCCTTGTCTTTTGTAAATGTCAACAAGTTTAGACATCGTTCGGACCAATGAGAATCTTGTCTTTTTAAGTGTCAACAAACAAGTATGAACAAGTACAACATAAAACAGGAAATCCAGGGTAAAGCTGATTACAAGCAAGATTGATTGTATATGATTGAGTCACGGTCCCATGAGACTAGTACATCGAAGGAATAATCCAAACAAGGAAACCCTCATCTATATACTTTTATCTCATGCCACCGAAATCCAAGCGTATAGAATCAGAGTTGCAAATCATACGATAGTCATAACAGGAATACACGACAAGAATAACAGGAGTCTATAACAAGAATAACTGGAGTCATAACAGAAGTATATAACAGGAATCATAATACAACAGGTATCTATTATTATTATTACTCGTCTGACCCATATATCTAGGTATGTGTCTCGGTATATATCCCAACGCACATACATCCATATATAAGAAAGTCGAGGGTTGTTACCGGAAGTAGATGAAGAACTGATAGAGCTTCTTATAGTAGTTTCCATACACCTGGAACCAGTTTGGAGGCCCAAAGTCCCCCTAACACTAATCTCCTGTGGGCCCTAAGTCCCACTAACACTACCGCCAATATTTCATTCCCATACTATAAGCAAGGTGTCATTCCGGCATTCATCACTTCCTCCCATTCCCCATACAAGTTGTCCTTTTATGGTTTATTATCATAATTATCAGATTACGGAAATGAGCAGGATCATAACGAGTGTCATAACGGGAATCATACATAACTGGTATTCATAACAAGAAATCCGGTACTACATTCCCTTAATCGTGATAATTATACAAAGTCAAGTGTACCATGCCTTGTTTTAATAGATAGCATGATGAGGGGGTGAAATGGTTCATTAACAAGTCATGAAGTACAATATACAAATATATGAACTAAGTATAAGATCCACATTTAAGATAGGAATCAACTATAACAAACAGCCAAAGTTAGTCGACTAGTGGAATAGGTAGTCGACTAATAGAGGGGTTAGTCGACTAACAGTCTGGTATAGTTGACTAAAACCATGCACCAGAGAGTGGGTTTCTGATTCAGGAAGAGTTAGTCGACTAGGGTCAAAAGGGTAGTCGACTAACAGACATCTCAAGTCGACTAACAGTTATGTTAAGTCGACTAAATCTGCGTTACAGAAAGTTGGGGTTTTGTTTCAGAGAAAGTTAGTCGACTAGGGTCAAGGGAGTAGTCGACTAATAGGGGTCTCTAGTCGACTGGTCACTAAGGTAAGTCGACTAAAACTGTGTTCCAGAAAATGGTACGTTTCAAATAAGGGTTTCAAGTCGACTAGCTCCTAGGTCAAGTCGACTAATCGTGGTCAGAAAACAGAGTACAGAACTGAATTGATGGTTGTTCTTGATGGTTAAAAATATGATTTTGAAGACACAAATGTACAAGATATGGAAGCATAAACATACTAAGAATTGTATGAGTCTTGGTGAGTAAAAATACTCACTTGGAATGGTTATGAGAAGCTTGAAAAGATCGTGGTCGGTAAATAATCCACGGCGATATCTCCGATGAAGAAGGAGACGATCCCAATCCAAAAGTGGTAGTTGAGGTGAAGATGATGACCTTGGTGAAGCTTGGAGTTGGTGGTTGAGGTTGAGATGGAGGAGGGAATTGGTGAAGGCAATCTCTTGTTGAAGTGGAGAAAAAGAGAGAAAAATGAAAAGGAAAGATTTATATAGGATTTAGATTTTGTGAAGGAGGTGTAATTAATGTAGATGAGAGGAGGCTTTTTGCAAATGGGAGGAGGGGATGAGTGTCCCTCTTTTGGCCACTTGGCGGCCATGGAAGAGAGAGAAAAAGAGGGGCATTAATGAGGGAGTTGGTGGAAGTGTGTGGAGAGGAAAAAGTTGGAATTTTGGAAAAGATTAGAATTTTGGAAAATTGGAAATCTTGTGGCTTGTGGAGGAAGGAAGAGATATAAAGGAAAAGGAAAAATGAAAAGGAATTATAAAGGAGAAGATATTTTCTCTTGGACTCAAAATGAAACTGTTGAAAATACTGATTTTCGGGTTTAGTCGGGGATGCGGAAAACATTTCGGAAAATACCGAAATCGTCTGAAATTCAAGTGTCTCGGAACGACTCGTAATAATTATCAAAAATCAAGAATATTATACTAAGAATTATAGTGAAATCCGTTTTAAGAAATACTTTATAGTTTTAAAACTAAAAATCCCGGAATCAATTTGCTACCGACTCCGGTGAAATTTTCATAAATTCATAAAATCTTCAGAAAAAGTATTTAAGTAAGAAATGTGATTCTAAGAGATAAAGTCTAAAGACCCATCTAGAAATTCCAATCTGATTGTAAATTAAAAATTCGGGAATCGATCAGCGACACTGGTCGATACCGGTTTAGAAGAAATTCCTTTTAATTCAAGAAAAATTCCAGAAAATCATATAAAATCTAGAATATTGGAAAACGATATTTAAAATTAAAATAGGTCAAATACAGAAGGTAAATCAAAAATACGATCGAAAAACTGAATACGCAACTAAGTACGTATTCCGGGAACGGGGCATTACAGTAACTTAAGTCAAGTAAAGGTTCAGGAGTCGAGATTGGTTCAGGAAGTGGGTCCAAATTAAAAAGTTAAAACTCAAGTCCACATTTATTTCCCAATAACGGAATGTGACTTAATAATTGTGATTCAAGTTCAAGAATGACAGATGTGGGAATTAAAACTGACTCTAAAATATTACTCAAGTTGGGTAACAAAACAGGACTCAATATTGATTCAGGAATTTAAACTGGATCATAAATTTGAGAATCTAGGTCACATTTCTCATGAGTTCAACTTCATAAAAATGAGAACTTGCCAATTTGTCAGTGGGACTTTCAAAAGTATGAAATTGGTCAAGTTCAATATGATGATCATAAAGATTGGCGAATCAATTTCATGATGAATTGGCACAGGATTCAATGTTGACTCGGGAAAAAGATTGAAATCAAGTGAAGACACCGGAGTCATTATTGAATCAGGAAGTAGAATTGAATCACCAAGTTGAGATTCAGGATCATATTCATTATCAAGTTCAATTTCAGGAAAGGGATAACTTGCTAAAATGTCAATGTGATTTTCAAAATTTGGAGTTTGGGCAAGTTCAAATGGGTATGCTAATTGTTTTCCAAAACAACATGATTCTTCGGCTCTAACAGAATGGTTAGCGACATCAGAAATTGTCAAACGGTGAGAATGGAGAGTTTGGACCATTATATCTATGTCATGATTACTAGCGATTTTAGCCTGAGTCATGGCTTTAAGCAGCTTTTCATAGTTGATTGATTCATCGTATTTTTGTGATTGGACTTGAAAATATGAAGTTTAGTTTTGGAATTTGTGGTGAAATTGTGAGTCCGTCAGATTTTGTGATTATTGCTTGGACTCACGCATACTCATTTCCAAGATTGATGGTTTTCTATTTTGAACTGGTGGAACTGAGTATGAATCTTAAAAATATTATGGACAAGGTAGATAAGGAGGACAAGTTGGTTGAAAATTGGACTCGGGGGAGGTGAATCCCCATTGACTCTGTGAAGAGTTGAAATTATTTGAAAATTATGGTCATAAGATTGGGGGCGTGGGTTATATTGATTCGGATAAGACCAATTCGGCACACTAGGTTGGTTAAAGTTATGATATGCCGGTTTGATAATACCGAAAAAGAGGTCGGGGCGTAATATGGATTACCATTAAAAGTGAAACAATTATTGTTATAAGCCATATCACACAGGAAATGTCAAACACAAACAAGAAAAACAAACAAATAAGCAAACAAATAAAAGAAAAAAAATCGAACCAATGTTAGGGTAAACCTTGGACCTAGATGACTCCTAACTGGTTAGACAGTCCACGAGGGATATATTGTTGAATCTACCCAAAAGTTAATCGGCCAGATAGGGGCAAGATTGGTGGGAGGTATTCATGCTTAAAGCAATGGGCCTAATTATATCAAACCACCAGCCTTCGGGGTTTCTCCCCTCAATCCCCAACCTTAGACACCGATTTGGCAAGAGTCAAATTCAAATCAACTTCCCACTTATGTCAGTCTCCTATTTGAGTCTGAGATGTCCCTAGGGCCAACGTCTACTCAGTTTCAGTTAGGCTTGGGTTAGTGAGTGAGGAGATTGTGGGATAGGGGAGAGTAATGACTTCCCCACCTTATCTTGTTTATTTGACAAGCCCTTAAGATTGATTGTGCAAAGTGTGCAAGATATAGAAAAGTAACATTCACAAGCAAATATCACCCAAGAATGTTTCCTAAACTATATGCTATGCATACGTACCTTTTGCTCCAGCACTCTTCAACAGTAATGTAAAATGTAAACGAATTAGACATGTGTCTATATGCAAAGTCTAAACCATTTTTAGCATTTAACAAACATCATTTTACTGTTGAGGTTAGAAAATATGTACAGTGAGACAAATAAGGAAATAAATAGCTACAGAACTTTAGCTTTGCAATTCAGCCAACCTGCAAAAATACAGGTTAGTAATTCACTCAGATTGTTACTGGAATTTAGCAAATCTGAGGGCTTCCGGGCTCTGTTTTCTAAAGCAGAGTCCAGGGTCACTTATATGTTCACTGTAGTAAAAAATTTCTTGTTAAACCTGTACACTAAGAACAAAGAAAAAAGTTAACCAAAAATGTAAATCTAAAAAGAGAATAACTTACCATTCCTCCCCGGTAACGGCACATCGGTCAACCGGACCGGTCGACCAACTTCTGCCTCGGTCGACCGTCCAGTCGACCGGCAGAAGGCCAGGTCACATGTTTTAGGGATTAAAAACTTGGTCTTTTAATATCAATTAAATCCCATAAAATCACATAAATTCTATAAAAATAAGTTCTTATAAGATCTTTGAAATACAAATATGTGTGACTAAAATTTAACACATATTATAAATAATTTGAACCATTTTTTGATATTGAGATTAAGCTTAAACACAAAATCGGTATTTTCCAAAACTTGAATTTTTGAAATAGAAAACTGTTTTCTCTAAAACTCATGTAAATACAAAAACATGATACTGAAACAAATCTGAAGTATATCGTATATGGATAGAATCCAATATACATGAAAGATATATATCTATGTTTTGACATGAAATCTAAAACCAATAAACTTTAAACTTGTGTGTGTGTGTGAACTTGAGCATATCAATACTATCTAATCTTTACAATGATTTAAACATACTAAACACAAATCGAGGTCTTCTTGTAGAACTCCTTCTCCAAGTCGACTCGATCCAAACGCGATCCAACGAGCTTGACTCTAACCGAGTACTGGATGCGAGCTTGACGCTCGAGCTTTTGAATCAACATGTGAAAGCTCCAAAACTCCTTTGTTGAAGCTAAAACACCTACAATATCTTGGTCAATTACTGAAACTATTTAAGTACAAGATTATTAGTAAACTATAACTACATAAGTTAATCATCATTAAAACTAGAGTGATGGGCCTCTGGGCCAACAATCTCCCGCTTTTTGATGATGACAAAACTCATGAGTTATATATGCATGGATTAAAGTTAAGCTTCATAGAAGATCCCCCTTAACTCAATGAATGCATAAACCAAACCAAACATATATGCATTAAACAAGAAAATAAACATGAATATATAAAATCTCAAATTCTTCTCTCCCTTTTGTATAAAACAAGGAAATGAAATAAACATGCATAAACATGCATATATAAAACTCCAAAATTTCTCTCAACCTTTTTGTCAAATCATCAACAAAGGGGCATAAATAAACTCAAAAAAAAAAATTTCTCTCCCTTTTTGTCAAATCAAACAAGAAGGATGTATGTGCGATATACATTCATGAAGAGGAGAGACGTATTAACTCTCCCTGCATACATGCATTACATGAAAAAGAGATGACTAAACCCTAATCACATAACGCATAATATACAATGTATAAAAGGAGATGTGAAGCTCTCTCTACATACGTGTAAGACATAGACAAGAGAGGTCAAGCTCCTCAATATGAGATACACTCAACATGATCTATATATAGAGAAGATGTTAAGCTTCCCTTGAATATAAGCAATATATATCAAAAACACTATGATACCAATTAAACAATTTATCAATTTATGATAAAGGTATACATCGAAATATTATGATACCAATTTATGATACTAATGAAAATAAACAAAACATTTTTGAGATACCAATTGAAAGTAAACAAAATTTTAAGATACTAAAAGATACCAATTGAAAATATCTTGATACCAATTTAAAATGTCTTGTAAATTTTTGATACCAATAGAAAATGACACATTGTACGTTTTTTATACCAATTGAATATATATTATAGATATTGATACCAATTGAAAGTAAATACCAATTGAAAATAGAAACCATATTTCTTTGGAAATACACTCATTTTGCAATAAAAATACCAAATTGAGAATAATACCAATTAAGATTATTGATATCAATATTGAAAATGTTAGCATATACTAAAACAAAGCATTTTTCATCGTAAAAAGTGGGAATAAGATACCAATTGAAAATAAAACCGATTGAAAGTAGAACAAGAATTTTCTCCCCCTTTATGAAATACCAATAAAATAATTCGTAAGCTTGTATAAAATATCAATTGAAAATTAATTGTCATTAAGGAGTAAATCAAGCGTAGCATAACCATAATTTGTGCTTTAAGATGTAAAGATATTATAAGTACAATCAAATCATAAATATATGTATGAAAATGTAAAGACCAATCGAAATTGATACTTGATTGTTATACATATTTGCATATTTTACCACTTCCATACCATGTATATTGTAAATAAATGTGATTTTTAACCCCTTTTTCTCTATTTTTACAGGTCCACAACTTAAAAGAGAAAAAGTCCATTAATCACTTTAATTAGCAATAATTAAAGAGATTAAATTCATAAGCCCAAAAGAGCCCAAGATTTGAATTTGGATTCAGTTGAGATCCGCGCGCCAATTGGATCTTCCAGAAGGCACGTGGATAACAACCTAATAACCAAATCACAACAGAAAATCTGGGCTCAACGGCCCAGATTTTGCCGCCAATTCTGGGATATTCCCGCGTATCTGCAGCAGTTTGAAGACAGTTGGAGCCCGGATTTTGCGCCAACGGCCAGGGCTCTAGATCCTTCTGATGGATGGCTATAAATAGAGGACCAGGGTCTGTGCGTGAGAGCAGAGAAGAGAGAGAAGAAAATAGGAGAAATTCTTGTATTTTGTTTGTTATTCTCCTAGGTTTTTAGTCTTCATCTTCTTCCTCCTAGAGATTTTGACAAAGTGAGAGAGAGAGAGTGCTGTTTGAAGCTTGTATCAAGGAAGTGACATTCTTGTAGGCAAGGATTAATCAAAAGAGCTCCATTCATCTCTTTACAATCTCTAGTATGTTTTACTTTACTTTGTTTTAATTTCTTGCTTTCATTCTAGTGCTATTTCATTTGCTTTAGTTCTATTGCTTTACATCATGAATAGTTGCTTTGTTTCTAGTGTAATGGATAGCTAAGTCTCTATTGCATGGCTAGCTAAGAACTTACCTAGCTAACTTCTATCTCTTTGGATGATGCTTATCTTTATACTTGCATTGTGATAGTTCTTTTACTTACCAAGGAAGTAGAGTTGCTTTCCCTTGGCAATTGCTTGTTCATACTCCATATGACTCATGTGTGCCTCATTTAGAGCCTTGTCTAGAACAAGAGCCTTTGATGGAACATGGAGATGGATCACCAAACATGTGCTACTTGTAGAACAACTTCTTTGCTTCAAGCTAATTTGTTGTTATGTCTTGAAAGTATAAATGAATGTTGATTCTTCTAACCTAGCATCCTTTGAGTACCAATCCTAGAGTTCATCATTGAATATCTATCTAGAGAGCCAATGAATCAATATGAGGCTTCAAGCTAAAGAACAAGAGAACACTCATCTTCCAAATGGTAAAACACTTGAACAAACAAGCAAGTTATCCCTATTGCCAATGAATCAACATGAGGCAATATAGCATCACCATTGAGTTTACTAAGTTAGCAATGAGGTAAAGTTAGCTAGCCATGTATTTTCTTATCCAAAGTTTTCCAACACTTTCTTTACTAGCTTTCTTTCTTTGCAACACACTTCACCCAAGTTCTTTTGATTTCTTTTTCCATAATGCACAAATCCATCACTTCTTTTCATGTTGCTTCTTGCATTGTGTAAATACATAGAAAACATTTCGTTTTTCATTTCTTCACTCCATACCGTAACGCTTCTATCGCTAGTTCTCCCGGAGAATCGACCCGGTATAGCCATTGCTATAGCGGAGATTGGAAAGGGTATTTGATCTTTGAATACATTTATGGAGTAAACGAGCACCAAGGTTAACTCTAAACCTTTCTTCTTTAATTGAATACTTGTGTAATAACTCTACATTACTCTTTCCAATCAAATTTTTGGCGCCGTTGCCGGGGAGAGCAACGGTATTTGTTTTTCAAGTGAAGAATTAAACGAATACTCTTCTTGTTGCAGGTACAGGTTGAAGAAACAGAAACAGCAATCTTGCATTGCAGAAACATATAAGTGGACCTGGGCCTCTGCTCTCGAAAGCAGAGACCAGGATCCCTCTGAATTGCCGCAAATTCTGGGCTTTTGCCGCAGAATTGCGGCAAGGAGGAGTTGACTACTGACCACTTTTCTGCAGGGCTTGCTTCTCTGCAAAATACAGCTACTGTAATACTTTAAATCTTGTCTGCTTCACCTGATATCTGCTAATCAACAGTAAAAAATTTGTTGCAAGTTAAGAAAATTGTTTAGACATTTGCATCTCTAGGCACGTGTCTTTCAATTCCTTTACATTTACTGTTGAAGAGTGCTGGAGACAAGGTACGTAAGCATAGCATATAGACTAGGACTCACTCTTTGTTTGATTTAATTACGCTTTGAGTGAACCTTGTTTGTTGATATCGTACACTTGCACAAATAAACTTTAAGGGCAAATCCCATAAAAAAGATAAGGTGGGGATTTTATCACCTCTTCCTTAGCCCAAAAACCATTTTCCCACGCACTCACAATCCTAAGCTTCTAAATAAAAACTGCTAGACGCTGGCCCTAGGGACATTCGGACTCACTTAGGAGATTATCCTAAGGGGAAAAAGTGTTTGAAAGTGACTTTTGTAAAATCAGTGTCTAGGAAAGGGGTTGAGGGCCGAAAGCCCGAAGGTTGCTGGTTACTTAATTAAGGAACGTCTCTGACGGAAAACCTCCCACCAACCTTGACCTTCCCTGGCTGATTTGCTTATAGTCAGAGTCTACACACGAACCTCCTGTGGACGATCTAAAGTTAGGAGTCATCTAGGTCCAGGAAACCTAGAAAGCTTGGATTGAATTTTTTTTCTTTTTTCTTGATTGTTATTTTTCATTTCCGCCTGTGTGAAAGGTGCACGTTGATTGTGTAATTGTATGCAAGAGTGGTATCGAGATCCGAATTCTGCTAGGCTTGTAAGAACTTCTATACTGTCACATACACCACCACTCGACACAATTCCAATCATGACCAACAACGTTTCGTTGCAAGACAAGTTCTATCCTATTCGCACATCACTTCCATCTTGTATTCTCCTCCCAAACACAAATGGAAGTAATTTTGAGTTAAAGCCCCAGTTCATAAACACTCTTCCACGATTCCATGGCCTTGAATCTGAGGATGCATACTTCTTCATTCGAGAGTTTGAAGAAGTATGCCTTATGATGAGAATTTCCCAGTTAACCGAAGATGCTGTCAGACTTAGGTTTATACCTTTTGCACTAAGGATATTGCTAAGAAGTGGCTTTATAATCTCCCAGTCAGCTCAATTTCTTCATGGGATGATTTCGTTAAGGTCTTTCTTAAAAAGTTTTATCCTATCCATAAGACAACCATTATGAGGAAGAATATAATGCAGTTCAAACAAGAAGCCAATGAACCATTTTGGAAGTATTTTGAGCGCTTCAAAGACCTAGTAGCCCTGTGTCCCCATCACGGTATAGAAAAATGGCGCCAGTGCCAGATTATCTATGATGGGCTTGATTATCAGACTAAGACGCTCTTTGAAACCATGTGTCAAGGAGAATTCTTAAAGAAGGATGAAGATCAGGGTTGGGATCTTTTTGAGGCCTTAGCGGAAAAGACAGTCAGTGGGAATCATGTACTGAGAAACCTACACCCACAAATTCCAAAACCGGTTACACTCGATAGAATCCTCGATAGCTGCAGAAGCTAAGATAACTCAGTTGATGAAGAGGATTGAATTGCTAGAGTCCAGGGAAATTCTTCTGTTAATCAGGTCAATCCACACCTGTTGTTAATCCGGTTTGTACCTACTGCCATGATCTGAATCATCTGTTTGAGGAGTGTCCAGTTTATCAAACTCAAATGTTTCAGGAGAGTACAAAGCCACGTACACCAGACCCGCTTACAATCCTTACTCCAAAACCTATAATCCGGGATGGCGAA
Organism: Agave tequilana; assembly: GCA_038442645.1. NCBI lineage: Eukaryota > Viridiplantae > Streptophyta > Magnoliopsida > Asparagales > Asparagaceae > Agave > Agave tequilana. The sequence continues at coordinate 192,567 of JAVJIF010033409.1, forward strand.
ACCATCCAAATTTCTCTTGGAGTCAGTCTGGCCCTGAGCAGCCGAGACAACCATTTCCACAACAATACCCTGCTCAGTCTCATCCACCGACTTACCACCAGAACCCATCAAATATTCATTCATACCAGAGTCCACCCAGATTCCCGTCATATCAACATCCTGTGCCTTACCAAGCAAATTTTCAACCCCAGTATCGCATCATCCACCACCCAATCCTTCAGACAAAAGAATTTCTGATTTGGAGAAAATGATAGAGACCTTATCTAAGAACCAAGCTTCAATGATGAACAATCAGCAGCAAGACATGAACAAATTGCAAATCCAGATAGGGCAGTTGGCTAAACACTGACTGAAAGACAAAAAGGAATGTTACCTAGCCAACCAGTACCAAATCCCAAAGCCCATTTTCCTCTGCACGAAGTTGAAGACTTGGGACCCAGCCAATGCCAAGCCGTTCAAATCCTTAGATCTGGAAAGCATGTAGATAACAAGGTTTCAAATCAGTCTCCCAAATCTGTGTCACCCACTTCTGTTCCAGTACAGCCCATGCAAGATAGTCCTTCATCAAGCACACAACCATCCACTTCTCAGTCAAAAGGAAAAGAGAAAGTTGATGAGCAAACATATAAGCCTGTTGTCCCATTCCCAAATAGGCTTACGAATCATAAGATGAATGCTCACATGGAGAAGATAAGAGAGATATTCAACCAAGTACAAATCAATGTCCCTCTCTTAGATGCCATTCAACAAGTCCCATCCTACGCCAAGTTTCTGAAAGAAATGTGTACTAAAAAGAGAAAAGCAAATGTCCCTAAGAAAGTCTTCTTGCTTCCAACATAAGTGAACTGCTCAATGGTCCGATCCCTATGAAATACAAGATCCAGGAGCCCTACCATTTCTTGCATCATAGGGCAGACCACCATAAATAGGGCTTTGCTAGACTTGGGCGCGCAGCATCAATCTTCTCCCTTTTCCGTATATCAGCAGTTAGGTTAGGCAACCTTCGTCCAACCCAGATGACTATCCAATTGCTGACCGCTCTGTAAAGATTCCCAATGGGGAAATTACAGATGTTTTAATACGGGTCGGGGAATTCATTTACCCCGTGGACTTTGTTGTTCTTGAAACACAACCTGTACAAAATCATAGAGCACAGACACCCGTCATTCTAGGACGTCCTTTCTTAGCCACGCGAATGCGATCATCAACTGTCGAAATGGATCGATGAGGCTAACGTTCGGAGATATGACGAAGGAGGTGTGAATGTTTTCCATCTGGGAAAGCAGCCAAGGGATGTGGACAATGAGTCTTTTGATGTGAACTTGATAGAAGGGTTAACCAGCGAACATGTGGAGGAGGTTGAGTATGAGTCTGAAGAGGAATTTGAGTTGGGGTCAGATGACTTCAACCTTGATCAGATTGTTGGATCACTTGTTGAAAGGACTACTAATTCCACCCCTATTCTTCCCTTGCACCATGAGCAACCAGTTATAGATCCGGTCCCTTCTTCTGAGCTTAGGTTCTTCCCGACCATCTCAAGTACAAGTACTTGGATGAGAAGGAATCCTTTCCTGTAATAATTGCATCCAATCTTACTGAGCAACAAGAAGAGGACCTTCTGACTGTGTTAAGGGAAAATAGAGAAGCCATTGGTTGGACCATGGCTGATATCAAGGGGATTAGTCTTCCATTGTCCAACATAGGATTCACTTGACGGAAGATGCTAAGCCTAAACGAGACCCACAGCGTAGACTTAACCCTATTATGCAAGAAGCTGTTAGATCTGAGATATGAAACTATTAGACAATAGGATTATCTATCCTATATCTGATAGTCAATGGGTAAGTCCAGTTCACGCTGTGCCTAAGAAAGCTGGATTTACTGTGGTGGAGAATGAGAATAAAGAATTGATACAAACACGTCTTCCAACGAAGATTCGAGTTTGTATGATTATAGGAAGTTGAACACCGCCACACGTAAAGACCACTTTCCTCTTCCATTCATCGATCAAATGCTGGAGAGATTGGCGGGACACGAGTATTACTGTTTCCTGGATGGATATTCTGGATATAACCAAATCCAATCGCTCCCGAGGACCAAGATAAGACTTACCTTCACCTGTCCTTTTGGAACATTTTGCTTACCGAAGATGCCCTTCGGTCTATGCAATGCTCCTGCAACGTTTCAACGTTGCATGTTATGCCTCTTTTCGGACATGGTGGAGAAATTTTGGAAATTTTTATGGATGATTTTTCGATCTATGGGATTCCTTTGAGCAATGCTTGTACCATCTGAAGCGTAGTTTTACAACGTTGTATGGAGAAAAACTTGACACTTAATGGGAAAAGTGTCATTTTATGGTCAAGCAAGGAATCGTACTTGGGAACAAGGTATCAAGAATAGGAATCGAGGTAGACAAGTCCAAAGTGGAAGTCGTAACGAAGCTCACTGAACCGACGTGCTTAAAAGACATTAGATCATTTTTAGGGCACGCGGGTTTCTATAGGCGATTTATTCAAGGGTTTAGCACATTGCAAGACCCTTGACAAATCTCTTAGGAAAGGATGTACCCTTCATCTTTGATGAGGAATGTCAAAAATCGTGGAAAGAGCTTAAGAGTAGACTTGTCTCTGCACCGATCATATCTGCACCAGATTGGACCAAGCCTTTTGAGATTATGTTGATGCCTCTGACTTTGCTATAGGCGCTGTTTTAGGGCAGTGTATTGATAATAGGCAACACGTAATATATTATGCTAGCAGAACGCTGAATGATGCCCAACTCAATTACACGACTATTGAAAAGGAATTTTTAGCGGTTGTCTTTGCGTTGGAGAGAATTTCGCCAATATCTGCTAGGGTCCAGGACTATTGTTTTCACTGATCACTCCGCCCTAAAATACTTGATGCAAAAGAAGGATGCTAAGGCAAGACTGATTCGATGGATACTTCTCTTTGCAAGAGTTTGATTTGGAGATTAAAGATAAAAAGGGCGTTGAGAACGTGGTAGCTAATCATTTGTCGAGAATCCCAAATGCACCTAAGGAGAGTATACCGATTAATGACGATTTCCCTAACGAACACATTTTTGAGATGTGTGGAGAGCCCTGGTATGCTGACATTGTGAATTACCTTGCTACCAGGCAAATACCTTCTCATTGGTCAGGTCAGGAGAAACACCGAATCATGCGCCAAATGCGGTTCTTCTTTTGGATGAACGTATTTATTCAAATACTGTCCTGACCAAATCATACGTAGATGCCTTCCTGAGGATGAACATCAGAGCGTTTTGACATTCTGTCACAAGTTAGCTTGCGGTGGACATTTTGGTCCACGGAAAACTGCTGAGAAAGTGCTTCAGAGTGGATTCTACTGGCCCACTCTCTTTAAGGATGCATTAATTTCTGCAAGCTCTGTGATAAGTGTCAAATGACGGGTCGTATCACACAAGAGACATGATGCCCTCAACACCATCTTGGAAGTCGAAATTTTCGACCTTTGGGGCATCGATTTTATGGACCCTTTCTCTGTCCTACGGTAACAATACATTTTGGTAGCCGTAGATTATGTTTCCAAGTGGGCTGAAGTAATTCCAACACGGACGAATGACAACCATGTTGTTATTAAGTTTTTAAGAGAAACATCATCTCTCGCTCGGAGCCCCCCGTGCGATAATAAGCGATAATGGGAGTCATTTCTGCAATAGGGCTTTGAAGCTTTGATGCGAAAATACTCTATTACTCACAAATTGTCCACGGCTTACCATCCTCAAACCAATGGCAAGTTGAAGTCACGAATAGACAGATAAAACTCATTTGGAGAAAACTGTAGGACAGAACCGTAAGGATTGGTCCATCAAACTCATGATGCCTTATGGGCATACAGGACCGCTTACAAGACTGTCCTCGGTATGTCTCCATATCGAGTTTGTATTTGGAAAACCTTGTCACTTGCCTGTTGAATTAGAACACCGAGCTATGTGTGGCTTAAAGCAGCTGAACTTGGATTTAGATAAAGCCGGTGCTTTAAGGAAGTTACAGATATCCGAGCTTGAAGAGTTAAGAAACGAAGTATATGACAACGCTCGGATCACGAAACACAGAACCAAGCTTTTTCACGATAAGTCCATTCACCGCAAGATTTTTGTCGTAGGACAAAAGGTTCTGTTATACAATTCAAGACTCCACCTTTTCCCTGGTAAATTGAGAACCAGGTGGTCAGGGCCATTCATTGTTCACAAAGTTTTTTCCCACGGTGCGATCGAGATTCTTGACCCGAATAATGGCAACATATTCACTGTGAACGGACAACGTCTAAAGCCATTCCTTACCACTGAATTCTTGTCACAAGAAGTTCATGAATTGGGTCTTTGCGACCCAGTTATTTGTGACAATTCCATCTGTATAGTTTCCCGTGCATTTTCCTGAATATCATTTTGGGACCACCCTTGTAATAATTTTCTTTTACATTTTTTGTAAATAATAAATAAATAAATAAAAATTAGGGATTTTTGTGCTTATAAGAGTTTCACATTCCTAGGATTTTCTCTTCCCTAGGATTCCTTTCATTTCCAAACTCCTTTGACTAGGGTTGTAATTATACCTTTGACCTAAGGATAAATTTGGAAATCCCATTTTTACCTACCCCTATAAATACTCTCCTCACTAACTCTTTCTCCCTCAAACGCAGAATTCCTTTCAGATCTGAGAACCTCCTTCAAGATCCGACCTCTGTCACATTTCCCTTCACCAGACTCCTCAGCTCTGCCACAAAAAACCCACTTCTTGCCGCAGATCCACCGCACTTCGGCCACTCTGGCGCCCAGAAAAATTCTGCCTGGCTGATTTCTACTTCCAGTGGCAGATCCAGAGCAACACTCTTCCAAATTCTGTCTCGGGTGCCTTCTGCACAACTGTTTTGGATTTCCCCCACGATCTCCGGGGGTGGTTTGCATTTTCCTATCTCAAATCCTTGCTTTACTTCCATTAGCATATATGGCACCGAATTTGTATGTGGAAAGGGATTTTTCCGTACTTTTGAATGAAAGTGGGGGGTATGGGCACATTTTTGTGGATAGAATACGTGCTTGGAATTGGTACTCTTTAGTCTATGATAACAATGAGCACGATGCATACTATTGCCCTGATCTTGTCACTACTTTTTACAATTCAATTGATCAAGCATCTGTGAATCATGACACGTACAATTTGTATCTCCATGCCATTCGGTGATATCTTTGTCACAATCCCACTTATTGCTCAAATCACTCATGTCCCCAATCATCCCCACCATAGCGACCCCTTGCCATTGCCTAGATTATTTAACCATCATGGGTGTCCGCTGCACAATTCAGGATCGTGGGCTCAAAGCCAACACGACTTTAGAAATGTTCATTGCGTGGACGCTGGGTCCAACGCAATATTTTGGGCTGGACCATCAATCCTCCTTCAACAGACCCATGTTACAGATAATCATGACTTAATGACAACAACACCACACGGTCTGTTTGAATCGGGCCATCTTCCGTACCATTCTTGAAATTCCTCCCGCACTCGGGTGCAAAGCATTCTCATTCCATCTTAATTACACGTCTGTGTCAAATATTTCATGTCAGACGCTGTTTTTAATACATTTGACCGAGTACCTATTATTGTAGAGAGACCCACAAGCTCATACAACGGTTTGCTTGCAGGCGCTCTGGACACCCAGTGCCCAGCCTGAGACTGTACCTGTGGAGTCATCCTCGGAGGAAGCCTAGAGAGGATAAATGAGCCCCATTTTTGGAGGCAAGACCCCCCCAACGGAACAAGAGCCTTCATGTCCACCATCTGGAAAGGTATGAAGAAGATATTTAGGGGGCAGGTCTCCGGCTTAGGAAAAGGTCGAGGAGCAATCCTCTCGATTAGACGGATGAGGCAGCGTTGAGGAGATCACAGTCGGCTGGACCTAGTACCACCGCGGGTCCAAAACGACAGAGAGAGTAGTTTTGTCCTTTACCTATTTCATGCATCATTTCATATTGCATGCATTGGGGACAATGCATGAGATAGGTATGGGGAGGTAGATACTAACATAGGATTTTTCACTTTCTTTTTAGGTTTTATTTTCTTTTAGATTTTACCTTTCTTTATAGATTTTCCACTTTCTTTTTAGATTTTACTTTTTCTTTTAGAAAAATAAAAAAAATAAAAATAAAAAGAAGAATTCTTTGATCCATGTTTAAAGAATCAAACTTGAAATTTTAGGGATTAAGGAAGCTCTAAATTAAGATTCTAATTATAAGTTGAAAAGAGGAGTTTTGTTAGATTTTTAGGTTAAGTAATAAAGGATTAGAAAAATTACTAGATTTTAATTCTTTCTTTAGATATAAACATTAAACATATTGAAGGATTAATCAAAGACTTCGTGATTTTATTTACACATATATATAATAAAAAAAAAAAAAAAAAGGGAAAAAAAAAAAGATGTACATAAATAAATAATAAATACTTAGCCACTGACTAAGCTGGTTAGCCGTGCCTCAAGAAGCAGTCGATCACGCCTAAAGGTGGTTAAGTCCTTAATTCCTTCGTGGCCTTTTTTACTCGAGACCTTAAACCCGAGGGATGTTTTCTCATCTGGTGCCCTAAGACATCTGGTTTGGGAGTCATCGATTAAAGGCTCGCTACAAAGGTAAAACTAGAAAGCCTAAGGATGCTAAGGAAATGTAAATAACTAAACATAAATAAAATAAAAAAAAGAAAAAAAAAAATATTATGTATATAAGTAAATAAATAAACTTAGTCTAAGAAAGATCCTTCATATTTATAAATGTATATATCCTAGGATTGATGCAAAATCCGGTTTTTGATCTTTCCCTAAAATCTTAACCTAAGCTGAAAACAAAACTCCAATTAGACACTTATAAGAGGAATGAAAAGTTTAGGGTAACCTGAAACCTATAGCTCAAGTTAGAATCTTTAAAAAATGGATCAAAAATTTCACTAACCCTTTTATTTTTCTTTATGGATTTTGTGGGTGCAATCCGCTGAAAACCCTCAGGAGACAACACCTCCTCTAGGGTAACCTAGAGGTTTAACGGCTTGTTGCACGTGCTCAGTGCAATCGTGTCACCTACGAAAGTGGTGTAATAAATTAGTTAGGATTTTATTTTTCTTTCTTTTTCTTTCTTTTTGCTCGAGGACGAGCAAAAGCTAGTATGGGGGTGTGATTGTTATACATATTTGCATATTTTACCACTTCCATACCATGTATATTGTAATAAAATGTGATTTTTAACCCCTTTTTTCTCTATTTTTACAGGTCCACAACTTAAAAGAGAAAAAGTCCATTAATCACTTTAATTAGCAATAATTAAAGAGATTAAATCCATAAGCCCAAAGAGCCAAGATTTGAATTTGGATTCAGTTGAGATCCGCGCGCAATTGGATCTTCCAGAAGGCCACGTGGATAAACAACCTAACAACCAAATCACACAGAAAATCTGGGCTCAACGGCCCAGATTTTGCCGCCAATTCTGGGATATTCCACGCGTATCTGGCGGCAGTTTGAAGACAGTTGGAGCCCGATTTTGCGCCAACGGCCAGGGCTCTAGATCCTTCTCATGGATGGCTATAAATAGAGGGACCAGGGTCTGTGCGTGAGAGCAGAGAAGAGAGAGAAGAAAATAAGGGAAAATCTTGTATTTTGTTTTGTTATTCTCCTAGGTTTTTTAGTCTTCATCTTCTTCCTCCTAGAGATTTTGACAAAGTGAGAGAGAGAGTGCTGTTTGAAAGCTTGTATCAAGGAAGTGACATTCTGTAGGCAAGGATTAATCAAAGAGCTCCATCATCTCTTTGCAATCTCTAGTATGTTTTACTTTACTTTGCTTTAATTTTCTTGCTTTCATTCTAGTGCTATTTCATTTGCTTTAGTTCTATTGCTTTACATCATGAATGTTGCTTTGTTTCTAGTGTAATGGATAGCTAAGTCTCTATTGCATGGCTAGCTAAGAACTTACCTAGCTAACTTCTATCTCTTTGGATGATGCTTATCTTTATACTTGCATTGTGATAGTTCTTTTACTTACCAAGGAACTAGATTGCTTTCCCTTGGCAATTGCTTGTTCAACTCCATATGACTCATGTGTGCCTCATTTAGAGCTTGTCTAGAACAAGAGCTTTGATGGAAAATGGAGATGGATCACCAAACATGTGCTACTTGTAGAACAACTTCTTTACTTCAGCTAATTTGTTGTTATGTCTTTGAAAGTATAAATGAATGTTGATTCTTCTAACCTAGCATCCTTTGAGTACCAATCCTAGAGTTCATCATTGAATATCTATCTAGAGAGCCAATGAATCAATA